>JAQJVL010000099.1:960877-1024441 GCA_035578905.1 Stictocephala bisonia | reverse complement strand
TGAAGATAGCTCACGCCTCCCCTCCAGTCAATAATTGGTTGGTTCAAGTTCGAACAGTGAAATTATGAAACTGACGATGCTAACTCTACGTTAGCAAAAGCTGGGATGCAAAATAAAAATCCAGATTTATTTAAATACGAAAGTTTATTTGATGGTTTTGAAAGTTTTTGTTTTTTAACAAAATATATATTTTTTAATTTTTTTCTTTGTACCCTCACGCCTCCCCTGAAATTCTCTCACGCCCCCCCAGGGGGGCGCGCCCCCCAGGTTGAGAACCACTGGGCTAGCCTTCTGATTATATTTTTAGATACTTTAGTTTTCTAATTTTTTATTTTTACTTTCTACGCCAGTGGCATTTTTAACTTAGTATTCAAACGTTGTCGAAGGACAATGGTTCAAACCTCTATGGCAAATTTTTAAGTGGATCTCCTGGGATTTGAATCCGTAACCCTCTACATCTGAAGCAGAAGTGCTAACCACTAGACTAGCAAGAGGCCTTTAGTAAAGTCTAGCAAAGAATTTTTACTAAAACATCAGAAATACCTGGATAATTGAGAAAAAACTGCTTCTCCTCTATTATTAGAAATAAACTTTAAACAAAAATAATAGATCGCTTTTACTATTATTTTATTCCCACGATACATTTTTTATTCCCACTAAAGTAGTAAAATCTAGTAATAAAAAAAGTTGTATTACATTTTTGCACTTTAATTGCCAGAGTATTTTTAACAAAATTGATCTCATCAACGTACTTTTATCAGAAAAAATGCCTGATTTTCTTTTTATGTCTGAAACATGGTTAAACGAATGTTCCAAACCTGTATGTATTTTAGAAAATTATAGTATGGTATCCTCTTTTAGTAGATCAAACAAAAAGCATGGTGGTGTGGCAATTTTTTCGAATAAATTAATTGATGTAGAGAAAATGATTGAAGTTAAGCAGATGTCAGTCGAACTAGACTTAGAATGCTGTGGTGTACATGTTCCTACTTTAGACCTAACCTTAATTGTATGTTATAGATCACCAGGGGGGAATTTTAATAATTTTATAAATTTGTTTGGCTCTTTGTTGCTGCATGTAAAAACAAGTAAACTGTTAATTTTTGGAGATTTTAATGTACATTTTAATGATAATAACAGTCATGAAACCTCGCTCCTCCTCGACCTCATGGAGATCAATAGGCTGAGGGCTCTCATTGACAGCCCCACCAGAGTAACGGCAACAACCAGCAGTGTTATTGATAACGTTATCACTAACATAGAGCCAGAGATGGTCGTGCGCTGCGACAATGTGGATATTCCTTTCTCAGACCATAAAGCTCAAGAAGCGACTGTCGACTTGAAGCGTAACATACACACCGGTAACACAGAAACAAAAGTTATTTCCAAACGATGTTTTACTGAGGAAAGTGTTAAGTTTTTTATTAAGTTGCTCAGTAATGAATCTTGGTGTGAAGTTTACAACTGCGTTTCCACGGATGATAAATATCAAAGATTTCTTAATTTCTTTTCGCATTATTTTAACATTGCATTTCTATTAAAAACTAAAAAAGTTAATATTAGACACAAGAAGAAAAACGAGTGGATTACAGATGATGTTAAATTGTTGTCAGACCAAATCAGAATACTATCGTCTTTACCCAAAACTGAAGAAAGTACTGAATATTTAAACTTATTGAAAAATAATTACAAGCAAATGGTTCAATCAGCAAAACAAAATTTTTATGACTCCGAAATAATTAAGTCAAGTAATCAATCAAAAGCTGTCTGGAAAATTATAAACGATCATATACGTGTAAAAAAGAGTATACAACCATTCTTACCTGAATGTATTGTAGTAAATGGAAAAACCATTAACAATATTCCCGAAATTGCAGAGCATTTTAACAATTATTTTGCAAATATAGGTACCAAAATTTCTTCCAAATTTAATGCAAGTCCCAACGCTAATATAAAACCCCCTCACCACTGCACAGTCTCTTCTTGAGTGAGGTAACGGTGGCTGAGGTCGAGAGCATGGTCATGCGGCTGACGGACACACGAGCGGCGGGTGTCGACGAGATACCTTGTTTCCTAGTCAAGAAAACGTTTGCTCACTTCAGTAACGTGTTTACACATTTAGTAAATACCTCCTTGATGTCAGGTGTTTTTCCTGACAAGCTAAAAATTAGTTAAGTAGTTCCCAAACACAAGGCCGGCAATACCGAAACTGCAGATAACTACCGCCCTATATCAATATTGCCAGCTTTTTCTAAAATATTTTAAACTGTAATTTGTGATAAATTAATAACCTTTTTTCACCGTAATAATATTCTTTCAGATAGCCAACATGGTTTCCGTAAAGGTAAGTCTACAAACACAGTAATATATTCTTTCATTAATAGGGTAATTTCTGCATTGGACAAAAAATTATCTACTCTTGAGATTTTTTGCGATCTAAGTAAAGCATTTGATTGCGTAAATCACTATTTGCTATTACAAAAACTTGAACATTACGGTGTTCGTGGTCTGCCCTTGAATCTGTTAAAATCTTATTTGTCTGACAGGAGGCAGGTAACCAGTTATAATACAAAATCTACCACTTTCCAATCTGGTGTTCAGAATATTATGTGTGGGGTCCCGCAGGGTTCTGTCCTAGGTCCACTTTTGTTTCTTATATACATAAAATGATCTTCCAATCAACATAGCAGAATGTGATGCTGTGATGTTCGCTGACGACTGTTCCCTGCGCATTGCCCGTGCCGGGGAGCAGTCGTTGGTTGGGGCAACAAACTCATGTTTTGAGTTCTGCATCGAAATGGTTTACAGATAACATGCTTAAGCTTAATAGCGACAAAACTCACTGTGTTCATTTTAAAATTTCTCGCCATTAACTACAACCCCCACAACATAACATAAAAATAGGTAATCAAATATTAAATCAGATAAACACTGTTAAATTTCTTGGTTTATTTGTGGACAGTGACCTGTCGTGGGCCTCCCATGTCGATTATGTCTGTAAAAGGCTTTGCACCGCGTGTTTTGCTCTCGGCCGTCTGGCTCGGGTCTATGGTGTTGAAGCCTTGCTTTCTTTTTACCATGGACATGTAGAATCAATTTTAAAATATGGAGTCATTTTTTGGGGCTTGTCAAACAAAATAAATTTTGATAGAATTTTTATATTACAGAACTGGGCATTAAGAACCATTGGTAATTTCAGTCGGATGCAGTCGTGTGAGCCTCTCTTCCGTGAGTACGGCGTGTTGACCTTGGCGGGCCTGGTGGGGTATGAGGCGTGCATGTTTGTAAAAAAAGTCCAACTTATTTCGAGACAAATGGCTCATACCACACCTATGCCACTAGAATGACCTCTCTGTGGCCGGTCACAGCACGAGTGCTTTCGGGAGGGGGCCGCATCACCTCTGCATCTCGATATACAATAAGCTGCCCAAAGATCTCCGTGATGTCGGGAGGATCTCAATTTTTAAAATGAAGTTAAAAACCTATTTTATTGAAAAATGTTTTTACGATTACAATAGTTTAAGTGGCATGTAAACGTTTCTTTAAATAATGTATTATAGTCGTAGCTTAGTTAATTCATTGAACTTTAGTATTACCTTTTATTAGTTAATTATTTATTATACAACGTTGTATATATACATTATTGTATTGTAAAGATTTGACGTGTTCTTTGTAAATGTACATTTGAACGAATAAACTGAATACTAACCACTTGCTTTCGGATAATAATATGTGTGCTACCAAGATTTTATGAGTTTCAAACACTGTTATACAGAAAAATTTATTCTTTACTACGTTTTCTTTTATGAATTGAAACTAACAGTGTAATGAAGTCACTAAGCAACTGTTTCACTAGTCTGAAATTGGTCTAAGGTATTAGGTTTCTTAAAAAAATTAGATTAAAATACTGACTAATCTGCTGAATAATTTTGTTGAAGGTAATTGTTATAAGCCTTGTCCAAAATAGCTGTACCATCATCATCTTGGCATCAGTTTACACCACGTAACTGGCACAGATTGAAAACTGGCGATAAGTTTACTATTAACTACATAAATAAATTAATTATAAACTTGTTGTATTTTGTGGGTTTAAAATTTAAAAAGAAACAGCTGAAAAATGTATAAATAAATGCTTTAACCCTTTGGGGAGTATTGACATTTTGGACTGTCACCCATTTTAAGTACGTGCACAAAGGAGTAAGTGGTTTGGCTCCAAATCAAGTAAAAAATAGTAAGACATTTTTATTTGATATTTTTACAAAAATTATTTATTTGAATCCTTAATGTATTTTTAAAATGCATTTGAACATGTTCTTGATGTTAATAAATGTTTTTAGTATAATTTTTGAGTATGAAACTCCTGAAAACATGAGTGAACACAAAAAGCCACATTACAATCTTTACACTCAAACATAGTCTTTTTTATTTTTCTCCCGAATACAGCATCGCATCCGGGCCTTCCTCGTTTGTCCTTCCGGTATTGGCAGTGGGCAGGGACAGTATCTGCCAGTGAGGCGGAAGGTATGTTTGTCCTTGAGCGCTGCCGCTATGGCAACTACTGTCGGCAAGGCAGCGATTGTGCTTGACTCTCTTGGGGTGTGGTGGGTTTCAAGCAATTGGCAAATTAGGTTGATTCTGATATATAAAAACCTCATTTTCTTTTTATTGTGGATTGCAAACATATTGTAAGGGTTCAAGCAATAAATGTCAATGAAGTGAAAAAAAAAAAAATCAGTTTCCTGTACCATTTTTGTTTTTCTGGTACTGTCACTCAATGATATCATCATATCTGTCCTATCTATTGATCCCATATTCTTATTATATTCAAAGCTGACTGACTAAAGCTAGTAGCAGACGAACTCCCTCCACCGACTTTCCCGCCAACTAGTCAGTGAACTATTGCGTGCTAAAATGTCTCACGCACAACCTCTAGTTTACATAGTTTAATTACGAGTAAATATAACCGTAGTTAATGTATAACCAGTAATAATTGTATCCCACAGTTTTAAAAGCAATTTAATTACTAAAAGGTTTCAGTAAAAATAACTAAACCAAAATAAAAAAGATGACGTTCCAGAATGTCGTTACTATTTTTACTGGCAACTTGAAGTGGACTTACGGGAACATCATTACTATTTTTACAGGTGTATCAAGTACTCCTTAAGGATTAAATTTAAATTAATTTAAAATCACTTAAAATTTATTATTTTAAATTGATTTAAGTCAATATAATATCACTGCATTTACTTACGTATTTAAAATTAATGTACCATCACTATACATATTGTAAGGATTACAATGTGGCAAAGTAATTAATCTTACGATCTCTAGAAGCCAAGAAAAAATTGTTTCAGGAAATTTATAAGAATTTTGTTGTATAAAAGTTAAAATTCTAAAATTTGTTAAACTTATAGAAAATGCTCCTGTGAACCACAAAGTCAAATATGAATGCTATACATTGACAGGTTTTTGAATAATAAAAGTGTAAAATTGATGAACAGTGAAAACTAGTTCAAATTCTGGCACTTTTTTCCACCTAGGATAAAAAATATTAAAACTTATAATACAGTACATAAATGTTTATGTCACACCGTATAATTAAACGTGGAAAGAATGGTATGATTGGATTTTTCATAGGCCTCCTAATTCTTCAGTAAACAACCTTCAAACCCTGGTACGTGTAATATCTGAGCTGATATTAGTGACCATGCAATTAATTGCACCAGAAATTTAAACCAAGCCACAAACAAAACCTTCCACCATCCTTATAACTGTTTGATATAAACTTTTACCAAATCATATGAGAGAGAGGAAATCCTAAATGAATGAGAAGCTAAGGATTCCCCACACTGACTCAGAAGGAATACAGAACTTATTGCATTTTAACAAAAATTAATTTTGATGTCTGTTCCAGGTCATGATGGTGACTGTAATGTCATCTGAAGGTACATGAGCTGTTGTCATTGTCTCACCACCGGAGCAGAAAATAATTCCGGTAGTGCATTGTTTTTACCAACTGATAAAAAGGAATAGTAAATGTAATAGATTATTTGCAAAATAAATACTCTAGTGGACTTGATGAAATTTCTACCATTATCAAAGCAACTAAAGAAGAACTACTAACAGTTATGAGTCACCTAATAAACTCCTCTTTCATTTCTGGATATTTCCCTGATAAGCTTAGATTTCTAAAAGATTTCCAATAAATAAGGCGGGAAACACTCAAGACCCAGCTAATTTTGCCTTTCATATTTAAAGTCTGTCAAAAAATAGTTTTTATGAGGTTTTGAAGTACTTGCTAAAACAACTTTTTAGACGCCATCATTGACTCAATTGATAAAGAGAAAATACGAATAGGAAATACTCTTGACAGTATTTATCACAAAATACTCTTAACTTTTTTGCAGTAATAGCAAAAACTTTCTAAAATTGGTATTAAAGGTGTATCACTCAGATGGTTCAGTTTATACTTATGAGATCGTCATCATTTTGTAGAAATAACAAAACTTTCTAATCAGAGTCAAATGGTAAAAAGTAAGAAAAAAATTGTTGAATGTTAAACATGGTGTATACCATAAAGTTTTGTATTAGGACCCCTATTACACTTATCTATATTTATAAAAGAGGATGTTTGTATCTATATTTATAAAAGAGGATGTTTGTATATATATATATATATGTTTGAAGTTTATGCGCTGCCAAACCATCCAACCGATCGCCATGAAACTTTAGGATGTTGTCCTGTACACTCCCGAGATGGTTTCTGTGAAGTTTGATGCAGATCCGTCCACAGGGTCCCGCCCCACGGGCTCCTAAAGATCCCATGTTGTTCAAATGGAGAATCTGAATTGTTTACAAAAAACATATGACTGTGTGGTTTAATGTAATTTCACATGCCATAAGCAGATTGAAGTTCTCACAACAACAGTACTGTATATGTTTTGATTTATTGTAGTTCTACATTTCACCTTGAGAGTGTAGCACACACTACTTTTACTTGATCAGGTGATCTGTATTTGGTGTTAACCTTTTTTCCTCGGTAATTAAAACATGTGGTGAAACGTGAAAATAAAAAATAAATAATTATTTGTTTTGCAGTTTACTTTTTATGACACGCCTCCTAAAAAATCTAATATTGGTAGAAGAAGCAAAAATGCTCGAATTCTTTCAGCTATTAGGTTCTAAATCAAACTCAATATTATGACCGGCGAAGCGGGCGGGTACAGCTAGTATATATATATATATATATGTTTGAAGCTTATGCGCTGCCAAACCATCCAACCGATCGCTATAAAACTTTAGGATGTTGTCCTGTATACTTCCGAGATGGTTTCTGTGAAGTTTGATGCAGATCCGTCCACAGGGTCCCGCCCCACGGGCTCCTAAAGATCCCATGTTATTCAAATGGAGAATCTGAATTGTTTACAAAAAACATATGACTGTGTGGTTTAATGTAGTTTCACATGCCATAAGCAGATTGAAGTTCTCACAACAACAGTACTGTATATGTTTTGATTTATTGTAGTTCTACATTTCACCTTGAGAGTGTAGCACACACTACAAAAAACCTTTACATTTATACACCAAATAAGAAAACCAAAAATATTGTTTACCCTCTTGCACTCATTTAATAAATTATGTTTTTTTTTCTATAATTCTTTTTATTGCTTTATTTTGGTATGTCAATGAGAAATGAAAGGCGAGACAATGTCCGCCGGGTTTAGCTAGTATGATACATAAATGATATTTATAATTATTTTAATGATTGCCAACGCAGCATAATGTTACTGTATGCTGATGATTCAAATGTTAGTGTCATGAAAAACTCAAGAGGAATTATTTATTTATTTATTCATAAGACGCCTTAGAAAAAAGGCATGCACAAAATTAAATAATTTAAATTCATATTTGGACATAAATCACTTATTTTTAAATACTGATCAAACAAATTATATCACATTCATAACCAAACAAAGTAAATTTCTAGTAAAGCATAAAATTTAAATAAATTCAATTATCTGAGGTTCATCAGCTTCTTAGGTATAAAAATTGATAAATTTTTAAGTTGGAATGGCCAAGTACATTTTCTTTTGAGTAAGTTAAACTCAGGAATTTATGCTTTGAAATAAATTACCTTTATATATAGTTTGCCAATATTGAAATCTTGGAAGTTCATAAAAAAGCAATAGTAATGAGAGGATTAAAAAATAATATAAGCGTTAAAAGAAAATTAAGTTTTAATATTTTTACAGTTTCTGGATTGTACAAATTAACTAAGAATATAAAAGCCATTCAAAATCCACAATATAATACAATAAAAAGAAATCAGATTATTACACAATGCTATGGATTAGAAATATTTAAAAAGAAATTTTATTTAGGAAATAAATTTTTTGTCAAAATACCTAGCTCAATTAAAAATGAACCATACATAGTTGCTTTTTAAAATAAATTAGTAAATTAATACATTATACCGGTCTGTACATGAATATACCCGTATCAGTTTTCCTGTAGCGGATGAAATAAGGATAAATATACTCCATCATTTTATAGGGTTGGGGCGTTTGATGGATATTTCCTTAAAGCTGAAAACTTTTTACAACTAATGCAATTTTGCAATTTGTTTAATAGTGTCTAATTTTAGGTTAGTTTATGCATTATGTATAGTATAATTTAGCCCAGTAAAGCTAGTCCCCACTTGCAAACAGTTTCCAAACTGTTTCTTGTTTCTTCTTGAAGTTTGTAAACAGTTTGCAAACTGTTTTAAAACAACAGAGAAACATAAGTGTTTGTCATTCATTTGTGTCCACACTAGCAGATGGTGTTTCCCAAGATGTGGACTAAAGACATTCTTGATTTGTATCCGAACCATCCCACTTTCTTGAGCGAACTGCCTCTTTTTCTCACACAGTGCCTTGTGTTCACGTCAAAATTGTATTTTCAGAACTTTTATTTATTTATTTATTTATTAATATATCATTGGTGCTCACATCAAAAGCTAGCATGAGTACCTTTAGGGCGTCACCTTTCTTATCCTTGTTCTTTTAACCTTAAGAAGTTATGTCTTACAAAACTCTACGGGATTGAAACTCTTCAATTAAATTGAATTTATTTAAATTTAATTGAAGAGTTAAAATTAAATTTGCAATCTATTCCTGGTTCCACGCAGTAGTACAAATCTTGAACAATTAATACCAGTAGTGCACATTTGCAAGTCGCTTGAAAGCACCGCTGATGCCCGATAACTCATTCAAGCTTCCTCTTTCGTTCTAATTTTGTCATCTAGACAGAAACATGTTTGCATGTTTTCCATTTAGTCTTGAAAACAGAAAACACTATTTCTTGGTCTAAGAAACACGCTTAAATGTTTGCGAACTGTTTGAAAACAGTTGGAAAACATCACAAAAATACTGGAAATAGTTGAGAAACAGTTTGCAAACACTGTTTCCGGAAACATGTTTGTAAGTGGGGATTAGGCTTTAGAGACACTTGACATGCTAAGCTCTTATTTTGTGTTTTGGTACTTGATTGTCAAATTTTCCTGAAACCAATACCATTAAATATTATATTGGGTTTTACCTTTTTAGTGTTAGTTTTGGATAATTGATGCTTCTCTGTACTATATATTTATATACAGAGTATTTCATACCACCTGACCACAATCTCCTGTGGCTGAACCGCTTGATATAGAGCGATGCAGTAAACTGTAACCCTAATAAATCTTATATGCTACAAAATTATTCAAATGCTACAAAATTATTATATACCCGGGAATGGATGTCATGGGTTCGAATCTCGAAATTTTCAAATAGCAACAAGGTGTTTTTTTTAACGCTGAACAATATGGTCAACAAATTTTGAAAATATCTTAATTCTTGTCCACATAGCAGGGTTTTTTTATTATTTTTTCCTGTGTTAATTTAGTACTTTAAATTTACAAGTGTTAAATTTATTTCATAGGAAAGAGAACAAGATAAGCTTTCAAATGGTATGTCATATCATAATTGCAATTTCTCTATCACATACCCAACATTTTCAAATTAAAAAACTTTGTATCCCTGTACCCAAAAAGTTTTAAATGAGAACATAGGTCATGTGACATATCAAATTAAAGGTCTTAAAAAACATTTTTCTAATTTATACCTTATTTCTATCTCTAGAAGTTTACGAGTTATTTGAAAAAACCCGAATTTTAATAAAATTCAAGCATGGATCTTAGTAATTATTAAAATAAAATAGTAGCTGATGAAATTCAGTTAAATAACGTATAATAACCTTGCCATGTAACATTAATATGTAATTTATAACTAATTACAATACAATCATAATTCCAAAAGTCCAAAATGACGATAAGCCTATAGAAATTTAGATTAGATATATATTTAAATGTCTGTACAAAGTACAAACTTTAAAACAGCCCATCAACAATGATATGGTGATAACATGTTGTTGCAATGTATGCAATTGTTTTATTGCCATTACTACTGTAGCTAGTTAGTCGATTTGTTGTGTGTTTAAACATCAATTTTTTTTAAATGTCTGATAATCTTGACTTGTTTTTATATTTGTTTAACTTAATAATTGCGAAGCTGTTATTTATTATCTTTAAAAGTGCAACTGTTTTGTTTTAATTAAATTTTGTAGACTATAGTCACTTATGATACGGCACACCAATTTGGTTGACATAGAGCAATGCAGTAAACTGTGACCCTAATAAATCTCATATGGAGAACTTGGCAAAATTATTTTTGTAGCATTTAAAGTACACCATTTAGGGTGTACTCGGATATGGTGGACACAGGTTTGAATCTCAAAATTTTCAAATAGCAACATAGGTCATGTAGCATATCATTTTAAGATTGTTGACGCTTTTAAGGTTTTTCTACACGCCGGCGGACATGGCCCATTGTGCCCGTCAAGGGACACTACTGGGGGGTCCCAACTACCCCCTTCCACTGGGCGGAATTGTCTGCCCGTCTAGCCAACAGTCTGCCCCTTGTCTGACTGAAAAAAACCCAAAAAAGCGGTATAAGCCGTGCGAGCTCCTTGTTTTCGGGTAACCGCTTATGGTGGACGAGCGGCCCTGTCAATATGGGATCAGACTCGGGGGCGCTTCACTCTTTGAGAGGAGCAGCGCTTCCAGTACGAGTCAGTCCTTGCTCGTCTGATGGCTGGTAAAAGCGCCGGCGTCCCCCAGGCAATGACGGCCGGCCCTGACGGGGTCGAAGCTAACAGCCTGGGAATTTTCGACCCCAGACTGTTAGCTTCAACCCCGTCAGGGCCGGCCGTCATTGCCTGGGGGACGCCGGCGCTTTTACCAGCCATCAGACGAGCAAGGACTGACAGAAAATTATTATTTATTATTAATTATTATTTCAGTCTTGACAAACAATTCTTGGCATATTAATTTCCTCCATCTGAAAATTACTAAATTTAGTTAAGAAGTATGTGTACACGTTCAATATCCTGCAACTAGTAATCATATTGAGGACGCACTAAAAATAGCCCTCACTCTAAAATTTCAAAAATTACAAACAGATTGCATGAAGGGTGAGACGTCATCCTACACCTAGGTATTGCAATAAAATATACCTATGCACACACGCACGCACACACACACACACACACACACACGTCGTACGTGATGGAAAAATAGGCATGAAGGTCGTCCGTGTATGTCGTTTGCTAGGGAAAGACGGGCATAAAGGTCGTCCGTGTATGTCGTGTGCGAGGGAAAGATGGGCATGAAGGTCCTCCGTGTAAGTCGTGTGTGAGGGAAAGATGGACGTAGAGGTCCTCCGTGTATGCAATTGTGCAATTGTTTTATTATCATTACTAATTGTACCTAGTTGGTTAGTCAATTTGTTGTATGTGTTAACATCAATTTTTTTATAATTTCTGATAATCTGGACTTGTTTGTATATTTATTTAATTTAATAATTGCAAAGCTGTTATTGAGTATCTTTAGATATGCAACTGTTATGTTTAAAGTTTTAAATGTTGTAAACCACTATCAAACAGTGGTGTTGACCCACCTACCCACTCATACACGTACAGGTTTAAACACAGGAGATTGTGGCCGAGTGGTATGAAACACACTGTATAAGAATATTTCATCCATACATCTGTATACTGTTTTTGTCTCATTTTTTGGGATGAAGCTGACTTATAAAATTTTTTTATATCAAAAAGAATAGTACCATCTAACAAAATATAATATTTTATATTAATGTTATTTTACTATTTATTTTATTTTTGTTTGCAGATTTAACCCTTTCCACGCCACAATATATTTCATTGGTATAACTAAAAACACCAATGCCAACTTCAAAGGAAATGCAAGGATTTACTTTGACTACTATAATCTAATTAGTATTTTAGTTATCTCTCGTAACTCTTAAAAATATAGGTTATAGACTATTTTGAAATACTGGGTTTGTTAATTTATTGTACCAATAAAAAAATTGAATACAAACAAAGAATTAAATTTCGTTTTAAAAACTTATGTTGTATGGCTAAGTGTTAATCCTCCAGTGCACGCTACGCTATTTGTAACACCAGTGCACGCATGTGGACTGAGAGTCCGCTTTGAGATGTTTTCCATTTAAATTATGTCTATGGCAACTTAATATAAATTCATTATGTGTATATAATTAACTAATAATAAATGCTTTTATGGATATAATTAAGAAAATTAATCATTTTAATATGGAATAAAAATCATAAATTTAATAATTACGTTGGATAAATGTGAATACAATAAGTATAATATGTGTAATAGAATAAACAAATTAAATACCCATATGTTCTTCATCATCGTCATTAACATGGTTAAACAATGCTCTTTCAGAGCATTCACCACAGAGATAGGATGTGACATGCTGTAAGCAGACGTAGTTGTTAAATCCCCTGCATTGGAATCTTGTTGGTCTGTTTTTCTTCCGATCATAGAGGAAACATCTTCCTCTTGCTAGTCCGGGATTCCTTTGAGCTCCAGGTTCAGGACCATTTTGGGGCATTTTAAGCATTTCTGATAGACGTATTTTTATAGAAGCTGGCAGGCGTTGTTGTTGAACCCTCACTCGCCAATATCCATCCACGAGTTCCTTCGAAAGTGATTTTAGGAAGTCTTTCCTTTCTAAAGTGTGACCTGTATTGGCTTTATAAATGACATACGCATTTATGCCAGCGATATTTAGAAAGGAGAAACATACAACCAATGTCCACCTTCTCGTTATTCTAGCAACATTGTAGGCGCACTTCATTTCATCAACAATATCAACTCCTGATTTCGTGCTGTTGTATGCTAAGATAATCTCAGATTTGTTAGTATCTCTTTCCTCATTATGTACGAGGTTGTCATCTTCAGGATGCAAGGATGACAGAACTAGTACTATTTTATTTCTTTTGGGCTTATATGAAACAAGGGTTAAATTTTCCTTGAAAGTGAAAATAGTTGAATCTACTGGTCTGTGTTTTGTAGATTTCAAAAATGGTGGGATACCTTTTCTTATTTTATTTACAGTACCAACTAATGTTAACTTATGATTATGCAACAAGTCTTGTGCTAGAGGAATTGATACAAACCAGTTATCGCATGTAACATTCCTACCACTGTTTGAAATTGGTTCAAATTCAAATTCAAATCGTTTATTTGTCAATTAACAATAGTATATTGCATAACAATGGTCAATATAAATACAATAAAACAAAGGTTGAAATTGTGAGGGCTTAAACCTAATTAGAGCTATGTTTATCATACTTAGACATCAAGTATTCACTTACAGAGTAAAATTCCTTTTCAATCAGGAAACATTTTAGTCTTAACCTAAACTTACTAACTACGGTTACTGCTCTCAATTCCAGAGGGAGGCTGTTAAATAATTTAATTGCAGAATAATATAACTGGCTCTCAAAAAATGATGTTCGGTGCTTTGGAAAGGGTAGACGGCTGGATTTTCGGAAATTATGTTGTACAGGTGATTCGGTGGTAAAAATATGCATGTTTTTTTTAATAAAGGTTAAGGTCTCAAGTATGTACAGGCTTGGAAATGTAAGTAAATTGTTTGCACGGAACAGCCCCCTGCATGATTGATTCCTTGCCAATCCCAAAACAATCCTCAGACATTTCTTCTGTAAACGGAAGATGTACAATGTCCTGGTGTTTTCAGAGCCCCAAATTGGAAGTCCATAAGTAAGATGTGGAAATATGCATCCATAATAGCAGGCCAGAAGAACTTCAGTACTGGAAAAACGGGAAAGTCTACGCAGTAAAAAGATACCACTGCACAATTTGCCACAAACTTTGTCCATGTGAAGATGAAAGTTCAGCCTTGAGTCCAGAACGACACCCAAGAAGTTTGTACATTGCGACGGGCTAATAACGAAATCACCTAAAAGGAGGGACAAGCTTCCACTAGCACCGTTCATAGGGGCTCGAATTCTAAAGTCGAGAAATGCTGTCTTTGCAGTGTTCACGGCAAGGCGATTTTCTTCCAGCCATTGAAGAAGACAACTACCTTGTACAAAAATATCGCATTCCAGAGTTTCCCTATTTTTATGTGACATATTGATGGATGTGTCGTCAGCAAATAGACATAAATTCCCTCCGTTTACACTTGACGAGATGTCATTAATAAATAACAGAAACAAGACTGGGCCAAGATTAGAGCCTTGGGGTACCCCTGACTTCACTGTTTCTACAGAGGATACTCGGTGACTTAAGCAACCGGAGTCGTCAACAAAGGGAATTTCAACCACCTGGCTACGGCCTTTCAAAAATGAAGAAATCCAGTCGAAAGCAGCTCCCCTTATTCCAAGGTTATGTAGTTTAAACAATAAGAGCTCATGATTGACAACGTCGAATGCCTTTTGGAGATCCAAGAATACACCAAACGAATGCTGACGTTCATCTAAAGCTAAAGAAACATTTTTGATGAAGTCAAACACGGCATCAACTGTTGAGAATCCTCGTCTAAATCCAAATTGTTTTTCGAAAATGATATTATTTTTCGATAGGAATGATAATAAACGAATGAGGAATAGCTTTTCCAAGACTTTGGAAAACGTTGATAGGATGGATATAGGCCTATAGTTTTCAATGTCACATGGGCTTCCCTTTTTAAGTAATGGTTTAACTACAGCTTGCTTTAGAATACCTGGAAAAACGCCACTTTCGAAGGTAGCATTCGCAATGTGGGCCAAGGGGAAAGCCAACTGCTCAACAACATCTTTAAGAAGACTAGAAGACATGCCATCTGTTCCTGAAGTGTGGCTTGGCTTTAAGGATTTTACCACTGCGATTACTTCCCGAGTATCGGTTGGCCACAGAAAAAGCGATGGTACAACTGTCCGCACAGCGTGGCACACACGTTGAGGGTCGTCAATACCCAAAGAACCGCTTCCAAGTCTTTCACTTGTCTGAGTGAAAAAAGTATTGAACAGACATGAAATTTCAGCTGGATCATTCACTAAGGAACCACTCTCGTTCTTTATGGAGTAATTGGTGAAAGACTTAAACTTTCCATTGGGCTGAATGTCCTTAATGATATCCCAAACAGCCCTGCTTTTGTTATGAGCCCTTGCGATGTGTTTAAAAACTAATCCAGACTTGGCAGAGTGAACTTTGGTCCGAAACTGTTTCTTAAGATCACGGTAAGACTTTCGTAAGGGGTGTCCAGATCCAAGGTGTTTAGTCAAAGAATACATAGTGAGGACTTTCTCTTGGAGCTGAAGCAAATCTTTATCGAAAAATACCTTAGTAAAAGATTTGGTCTCTTTGTATTTTAACTTTTTTATAGGAGCAACTATGTTAAGACAGTACAAAAAAGTAGAAAGGAAAAGTAAAAACTTGGAGTTTACATCCTGTGTACTAAATACACTATCCCACCTTTCATTCGCTAACAAGTTTTTTAACATTTGGATACTGTTACATGTAATTTGACGTTTAAATTTGAACTTAGGAATATTTGTCATGGGAGACAAATTGACCCTAAGATCTCCCACTTGGGCATGGTGATCAGAGACTGCTGTTATGACAACTTGAGTGACCAGTTCGCTTGGATTGATGTTTGTAAAGATGTTGTCAATTAGTGACGTAGATCCATTAAACTCCCTGGTATACGATTTTATAGTATCTCTAAGCCCAAAAGAAGTCATGAGGTGAGACAGCCGGTTAGCAGTTTCATTTCCAGAACACATATCAATATTGAAATCACCAGCGATAAGAACTTTAAAACGGTATTTCAAAATTGAGTCAAGACAATCAGTTAAAGATTTAAAAAACAATTCAATATTACTAACATCAGAAAGTGGAGGTCTGTAAATAGAGAGAACCAAACATTTAGAACCACTTAAATCTACTGTTATACAAGCGAGCTCACAAGAACCCTCCGTGCAAAATCTCGAAACGTCAACAGCATGACAATGTTTCAGGCCCTCTTGGACTAAGATACACACACCACCCCGCCCCTTAACGGACCGACAATAACTGGACACAACTCTGAACCCAGACAGAACAAAAACATTCATTTCAGACTCTCTCAAAAAATGTTCTGAGAAACAAAGGATCTGGGGCGAGAGCATATCCACCATGACCTCTACCTGAGTCAATTTAGGCATAATACCCTGAACATTTTGATGTAGTAGTCTTACAAGGTTTAGGTTACCGTACTGGGCACCCTGCGCGTCCCGTTTCCCGAAGAAGGAGAAGGAGGGTCTCGGGAGAGCACAGGAGAAGGCTCATGGGAACACTCAAAAGGAATAGGTGTGGCAGGAAAGGGTTGGACGACATCACTAGTGTGGTGAGGCACCTCTGAATCGCATGATGGGAGTTGCGAAGTATGTTTTAGCAACGTGGATAGCATAATGTGACCCAATTTAAAGCTGCCACTTCTGTTTAAGTGCCTTCCATCTTTCGTAAGATGGTACCTGCGTATACAATTGTACAGATCTATAAATTCAACATTAAAGTTGTTGCACATTAAATACAACTGCTCATTGAGGTAATCTAAAGCTATGTCGTTAATATCCAGACGTCTTAATATGCTATTTAAAATTATCCTAGAACTAGATAATTTAGTCTTACAAGTATATAATAGATCTGCCATACTGTGCAAAACTTCTTTCTTGCCAAAACCACCGTCATACCCAGGCCCCCCATTATAACCCAAAACCACATCATTTGTACCGACATGAATATAAATAACCGGTGGTTGGACTTGCTCATACTCCATGATTTTTTTCTTTATATTTACAATTTTTTCACCAGGATTCGTATCAACAGTAGCTCCATTATAGAGACATTGTTTACCAGAAAATTTTAGTAACGAATCCCCAATAACAAGGCAACCTTTTAAGGCAGATGCATGATTATTGCTACTATTTACAGAATCAGGACTATTTCCTTTATGTACACAATCTATATTACTATTTACACTATTTAATGTTTTGCTTTGGCCAAGATGACAGTCCATGACTGCAGAATCCTTAGCAGAGTTTAAAATAGGACAAAGTTGTTCTTTATTATAATTAGCTATCCTACGGACAGACAGCCGTTTCAAATCACTGTCCACCTTCTTCGACTTCTTACACCTCTCAATATTATTATGAGTCGTGGCATTCTTCTGTAGGCTCGTCTTCCACACTCCAGAGACACTTCTCACAGACCCAGTGCCATGGACAACCTCCGAGTCACACGACGCAAGTTCTCTGTATTTATTCCTAATCTCAACAGTGGGGATGGATGGCATTTTATTAATTTTATTGTTAGACTTTTTTGCCCGATTTCGTTTCACAATCGACCATTTGTCGCTATCGTTAATTGCTTGAGATTTTTCATTTATGTTTGCCTCGATCAAAACTGATTTAGTTGATTCTTCGAGTGACAGATTACTTGTCTCCGTAAAAAGCCTATACCAATAAGGGAAATAAATGGTGCCTGGTGCCTTTCTTTTGCAAAACCCCTCATTAATGAACTTTGTGTTCACCAATACACTTAAGCCACACTCATACACATTATTTTGTTGAGTGCAACTCAACTCACTTAAGCTACTCTCTTCGAACCCAAGATTTCCCACTACTATTTTTGCAGCAGGCATGTTACTACCATGGAGTGAGTCCAAGTGATACAATTTCTGACTAATAATATCAACAAACAGTAGGGTACAATGCGAACCAGTATCTGACTTAAAAACTAGAGGGTTGTTATTAATGCATAGAAATGCGTAATCTGAACTGAAGAAGTTTAACTCATTGAGAAGGGCATTCACATCCGTAGAACTGCCATGCTTTATAAGCTGAGTTATTGTAGGCCCTAAAAATACAACTTTGGATAAGCTGTCCTTGTTATTTTTCTCAAAAGATTGAAAGTAGGTATCAAGAATAGAGTCCTCAATCCATCTACTATTCAACCAGGATTTATTTTCAACCTCAGCAATGGAAGACCTAAGCTCCGTTACAATCCCTATTAGTTCTGAGTTTTTCAAATTAGAAGCATTTAAATCTGATTTCAGCTTTTCAATAGCCCTATCCCTATCAGTGATCAAAGATTTTAATGACAAGCATTCATGAGTTAAATTCTCTAGGTTGGTCTTAACACTAGTTAATCTAGAAGACATGGCGCTATTTTCCTTAATAATAAGGTCCTTTTCCTCTCGGATAACGTCTAGCTCGTTAAAGGATTCATTTAAATCAGATCGCCTCCGTTGTTTTTCTATTTCGAGACTGGACTCAAGAGTTAAAATATTACCTTGAAGTTCTTTGATTACAACTTCGGAATGAGATTGAGTACTCAGTGATCCATCCAATCGCTTAAGTAGGTTGGATATATTTAGTACAAGATCAGACAAGTTGATGTGAGGATGATTTGCTTCTAAGTTTTTTAAGATCATACATAGGTTTGTTACAAGAGATTCGGTATCCTCGTCAAGATTATTTGTGTCTGTAAATATTTCTTCTATAACAGTCATAGGGGCATTTGACATACCACGAGTCATCACCATTTTTACTAATTATTGTAAAAGAATATATATATATAAATTAGTCAACAAAAATAAAACAACCAAATAATATTAAAATTAAGGATGAGAAGATAAGTCAATTTTATTATAGGCCCAGATCAAAACGATGAACCACAGCAATAATCACAGTAGTGGATAGCCAGCATTTGAAGAAATGAAAATCGCAGGACAGGCGAGCAGCAGCGTAGTGGTGAAGAAAATTGAAGGCGCAATCGGCAACTCTGGCAGCGAGCGGTTAGGCAGACAACGGCCTACTCGTGACAGTGATTAGTGACAGCAGGGATATTTCGGCGGCCGGGCAGCGACCAGCTGGGTTGGTAGCGGCGCGTAGAGCCTGCGCATAGACTGGAACCGCTCACGGACGTTGGTGGCAGCTGCCGCGCGTGTGCTTGAGATGGGTTAGACACGACAGTGCACATTCAGCTACTTACAATTGTCAGTAATACCGCAGCATGCAAAAGTTTCACCGAAACACAATCAAGCCTTCCGACGTATTAAAAACAATGTCACGTTCAAATAGTTATTACACAATGATAAAAACATTAGAGCATAAGTCAATAAGTTCAACAAGTCAAGTTCAATAAGTCGTTTCACAATGCTATGCGAAACGTTTTCTACATGGTATGGTCCCTCTGGCTGCGTTCCACAGTACACCTCAACGTTGTTGGTGTACATCTTAGAATCTGTTAGAGCAAATATCTTTATGCCGTACTTTGCCGGCTTGTTACGGATGTATTAACGGAAAGAACATCTTCCC
The DNA here is from genome assembly GCA_035578905.1 of Stictocephala bisonia. Classification (NCBI taxonomy): domain Eukaryota; kingdom Metazoa; phylum Arthropoda; class Insecta; order Hemiptera; family Membracidae; genus Stictocephala; species Stictocephala bisonia. The sequence continues at coordinate 1,004,665 of JAQJVL010000099.1, read as the reverse complement.
CGGAACGCATCTAACATCTCGTCAATAGTAACGTTACTTGACATATTATAATTTCTCTTACAATTAGCATTGAAGGTATCAATCAACATTCAAACAGCTGCTAGCTTGTCTGTAATTTTTCTTTCTTGTCTTGTGGAGATATTATCAAATCTAATAGATTTTAACAAAAATCTAAATCGGTTTAAAGACATTCTTAGGCGGAAAAATTCTATTCCCGTTCCATCATTCCTCCACAAGTCTTCAATATTAGTATGGGAAACTTTCATGACCCCACCCAAGAACAGTAAACCTATACAAGCCTTTACTTCAATAAGGGTTGTTTCTTCAGCATCCCTCTCCCTTGAATATTTAGGTCTTACAGATCTGATATATATATATATATATATATATATATATATATATAATATATATATATATATATATATATATTAGTATAAAGAACAATTTCTTCTAACATAACATCTGTAAAAAATAATTGTAATGCCTTTATTGGAGTATCAGCATTTCTGGCTTCATTACGAACTCCAGGTAATGTACGTATTATGTCGCAAGGACGGCGTTTAGCATGTGTTGGTTTATTTAGGACCATTCGCCATTTTGTTCCATCTTTAGCTAAATAAAGCTCATTTGTATTACCTGCATGGTAGATGGGCTAATGTCTTTGTACCTCGTTGGCAGGTCGTTCATGTGTTTCACCAAGTTGTTGTGGTTCTTCAGGAGGTAGAATAATGCCTGGTGGAAGGGGGAAGTGTCTCTCTTGAGCATCTTCTCTGTCAGACTGCTCACTATCTGTTTCATGATCACTTTCATCCAATACATCTTCGTCACTGTCATCTGTACCATCCAATTCATTTTCCAGTAAATCCCAAATGTCATCTGATTGCTGCTCATTCATGTTTCTGGAAATAAAATATAGTGTAAGGATCTTAAAAGTAACTCTAAGGATGAATAAAACTAGCAAAATAATTTATTTCACGCATAAAAAATTATAAAAATCAAAATATTCTTCAACATTTCAACTTCCTACGTTTTATAAAGAATTGTAAAAGAGTAAATACAGTCTAACAGTAGAAGCAAAATGGCTAACTTACCTTCAGTAATGTCAACAATAACACAAACTGACACGTGCGGAGTGCGAGTCCGCGGCTTTGTTTACTAGCTCAAGGACAAACTGTGACTGAACAAAGCATAACAGTCCTCCCCCCTCCTTGCCCAGGAAGGTAGTGGGGTAACGTGTTGTTCGGCTCAGGTCCGTAACGGCATTATTTCTTATTATTTAACGAAAAATCTCCGATTGCGGACTCTCAGTCCGCGTTGCGTGCACTGGAGGGTTAAAAGGATAAAGTGAGCTTTGTTTTGTAGGTAGAGTATTCCTTAACACTTTAGCTGCCGTGTCAGTCCAGTACGCCAGATGGCACTTTATCTCAGCTAGATGCTGTTGGGGCCACTATGCCCGACATTGTTGCTCAGTAAGGTTTTGGTTTTTTTTATTGATACTCGACCGGTCCTGCTTTCTTAAAGAAACTGATTACACTTTATTGTACTGCAAGCATCATACTGTTTACAGAGTGAATTTAGAAGTTTTTGGTTACTTACAAAGTTGTTCATAAAACTTTAAATTTTGGAAGGTTCTACGGGCAAGTTGTTTGGAGTATCGGCCCAACAGACTTATTTTGTGAATTTTGGTTTTGAAATAAGGTAATAAATATTGAATACTGGATTGCTTTCATCATAAAATTTGCTTCAAATAAATAATTGTATTGTTATGTATTGTAACAAATAAAAAATACCTAAAATAGTAATTTAAAATATTAAAATTGTTGTAGAGGCTATTTTTTTGTTTCATAATAGGAAATAAATTTGTACGCTTGGTAAAATTTAATTTTACAGTATATTTTGCAATTCCAGAACAACAAGAATCATTTAGGAAAAGAGTGTAACTAAAACACAAAGAAATATAAATTCAAATCAAATATAAGTTCAAAGCATGCAAATTTAACATTTATTTGCACCATGGTTCACAAAGAAAAAGATTGTTTGGATACTTATAACAGTACGTTGTAACTTGTGAAATGTTCTTAGACTTGTCCCATCCTTTTTATTGAGATGCTTTTACATAGCATCTTTTGCAAATCTTCCTTATTCTTCTTTGCTTACTTCCTACGCCAACTTTTGATGAGGATATAAGATGGTGATGACCAATTTCCTTTACCTCTGGAATTACCTCTGATATTCCCATTAGTGAAATCGCCAATTGAGTAGATCTGACGGTGAAGTGGCAGTGGTGGGGATAAGGGAGCTTGGTGCCAATCAAGAAGAAGAGAGGCGGTACCTTCAGCAACAATGCAGTCAGTGCAGCCAAACCAGGAAACAAATTTTCTTCAAAATGTGTCAGGCCGATATGCCCGACAGAGTTTTTTATGTGCCGTATACGCTAAAAAAAAAACTGTCAGACGAATATTCCCGACATATTTATATACATGTAATGCCTATGTATGTAGTTTTTATATACTCAGAAATGGTAGTACATAAAAAATAATGCCTCATTGTTTTAAAAATGTGCATAAAATTGTTTGGCAATTAAGATACAAAATAGTCCTATCAAGGATAGCAGCTAACGTGTTAATATACATATAAAATTTTAAGATCCTATCTTGAAATTTGTGAAGTTATGAAGTTTTTAATAAAAATGCATAAAATAATCATTTTTACTTTTTCATATATACAAAATATATAGTAACTTTTTCTATCAAAATATAATTCAGTTATTTATACTTAGTCAGCTGATGGGTTATAATTTAGTTAAAAGTATTATGGGAACATTTTTGTTTACTTCTCAGCTGATGAGTTATAATTAAATAATAACACTATGACAAATGTGTCTGTAACAGGTAATCTGTAGACACAGCATTGTTTAAAATTAAAAAATGTAAAATTAAAAACACACAAATATAAATATTTCGTATAAAACTAAAAATAATTTGAAAAATAAATTAAAAAATCCAAAAGATACTGAGAATGACGAAAATAAATCAGGAATTTATGAAATAAACTGCAATGACTGTAACAGCAAATACATAGGCCAAACAAAAAGGAAAATTAAAAAAAGATTTCAAGAAAATTTTTTACACATAAAATTTAATAGGGAAGAAAAATCACTGCATTAACACTGGCCATAGTATTACAAAAAACAATTTAAAATTATTAAAACATATAACAACACCAAAATATTTAAATGCATGGGAATCATGGTACATTAACAAAGCAAATTCTGAAAATTTATTAAACCAAGAAGATGGACCGATTCAAAATTCTATTTTACTTTCAAAACTATAAACAATTAATTTATATTCAATTTATAATACTTTCAAATTCATAATAAAACTACCATTTAGAGTAATAATAATATATTTAGTCACAAAAGTTAAAAATTTTAAAACATATGTTTATATAAGCTTATATTACTTTTATTTACTTTTTGTATATTTATTTGTGATGTGTCTGACGATGATAGCCTTGCTATCGAAAGGCCTCACTATTAAAAAGTTTTTATGGGTTTAAATTGTTTTATTTAAAAAATTATATGTAGATACAGCACTACACAATACCTTAGTCACAATGTGTAACACGACTAAGGACTATGTGTAATTATTCGTCCATAACAATAATAATTTTGTAATGTACAAAAGACTTGTATTTATGATAAAATATTCACAAATTAAAGTAAATAGACTCAATGAAGTAAATAAACTAACCATTACATAAACCTGAACTGTTATATAAACGTCACAACATACTAACCATGAAGCTATCAAACTACTTACTGCCCACAAACAATAAAAAATATGTTACGAAAAGACAGTGGTGGTTTGATATGTCACCATGGCGTGGAAAGGATTAGAACCAGTTTTATGAAAAATTTAAGAAACTAGTAAAGAAGAAACAACAAATGTAAATAAAACAGAATTGCTTAGACATACTACTGTAGTTAATAGCCCTCAAAAATTGAAGTTCATTTGCTTGAAAACATCTTCCTATTTTGTGTGTGTTTGTACCTTATAATCATAGTGTAAATTAATAAATAACTTGTAAATTATTATTTATTTACTACCCAAGACACTGAACACAGATATGTAAGCAAATATGAATTGTGAATGTTTATGGTGAGTAAAAAAGTAGTCATTGTTTCATGCCAAGACTTCCACTTCTAGTCTTCATGCCAAGAGATTAGGCACTTCTATTTCTTTTAAAATTAACATTAATTAATAGCTCAATGGATAACTACCTATCCATTTCAAATTTTATTCTAGTAACTCGTCTAGAATATAAATGTAGGCTCTGAAAATGCCTAATAGTAACAGAAAAATAGTAGAAATCTTGCACATTTACATGTTTTGAACACCAGAGAATCTGAAACAAGCTTAATTGGTAACACTTGCTTTCTTAGTTCTCTTAAGGAAATTGAGAGTTTGGTTTTTTATGAATGTTTTTATCACAATACTTTACTGGCACGAGAAATAATTAAACTATTTTTGGAGATCTGGATGTCACCTTAGTTACCTCAAAATTGTTATAGAAGGGAAAAAAAGCCTTGTCATCAATTAATTGTATATTATATTTGTAACGCTATAATCTTGTTAGCTTTAGTAATTTTTTATATTTAATATTGTCTTTTGTAATTTTTTCTAAACATTAATTCTTTCTTTAAATTTCTAAAATCCAAAAATTGCAATTGTAAATTAAACCACAATTTTTCATTTATCTATTAACTAAACAGCTAATTAAATAATTACAAAGGGGTAATATAATTGGTACCAATATCAAAAGTGTATTGGTATCAAGTGTCATTAATCTGTGAATTATTCATGCCTATTAAAATCCCAAGGTCTCCAATTGCTTAGGCCTACATATTAAAGTAAATAATTTCTTAAGGCTGTTTGGCCAAAAAAAATGTTTAATTTTTTCGATTGCAATGTCTATCAGCTATTAAACACCTCCCAAGTAGTTCATTCATTAAAATTATGTTTATAATTATAAATACATCATCTCAAAGATGCGAATTTGAGATTTCTTGGTACATGCCCAATTAAGAAACTATTCCCCGATTATTCCCAAATTAAAAAAACACCCCCTCAAAGGACTGATCTTGCTCATCATTCATTTTAAATTACGTAATTTTATTTAAATAATTAATGTTACATGTTTGTTTTTATTTTATTACGATGAGCAATACAACGCTGTGTTTGGCATCTTATGCTTTGCAATATCACCCAATTTACAAAATTGATTAACTTTATATACTGTAAACCATTGTGGTTTACTTAATCAATCATTATTTAACCTCACCCCAATTATAATTACGAACATATTATTAGTAAATCGAATTATTAAAATTAACAGTAAGTATGAGGAAGGTGTTTAATACAAAAGGAAATGAAGTAGGTAACATTTTAGTAGGAAATCCTGAGAACATTAACTCAGAATGGAAGGAATGTCAAGGAAGCAGGATCAGCACTGTACACATGCAAATTATAATAAGAAGAGTAAACTCACCAAAAGTTTGGCCGATGAATGCTGAGGCGGCGGAGAATCAGCAGAAGCTCGGAGGAGTGGACGGTCCCGCCCATCATGAAACGAAGGGGCCTGTAGGATGATCCGCTAAAGGACCACCTACAGAGATTGGTTTTGGGCCGAAATTGGAGGCATGTCCGTTGAGTGGCAGAGGGATGAAATACTAGGGAAAGAGTTTTGAAGGAAAGGAGAGTCTGTGGAGAGATCTGGAAGTGATGGGACTTCGGGAAAATAGACCGAGAGGGAGGACCAGCACCTGGAGGTCCAACTACCGAAACATCGTCAACCCGCCCTGCTCAGCAAACACAGGACGAGCTAGGAGGAGGACGGAACCACGGTCCAAACCCTCTGTGAGATCGACCTGCGCAGCACTTCACGAGCGGCCAGCTTGAACTTGAGAGACGAGTGAACTAGCAGTCTATCCTGAGGACTAGAGAAGTCATCTCAAGGGACTGCGAGCAACTCCACCCACCCCTAAGGGACTGCAAGTGGTTCTAGACTCGAACAGCCCACCTGACCCTGAAGGACAAGCGGACGCAGAATCCACTACGGCTCGTTGGCGCCCCATACTTGAGGGAGACATAGAGTACCAGGGGTATTTCAAATGTTGTTAACACCTCCAGGGTTTAAAGGGAATTATTATATAAATTAGCCGACGAAGAGAAATTTAGTAGGGGCGTTCAATATATGTTTAACCTACACTAAAGCGTGAGCTGACAAGTTTTACTTTGCTAATATTGAGAGCTAACAATAATTGTACTTTAAATAATAAATAAATATAATTCACTGATTGAGGGAATTGAATCTTGTATAATTTGATGTGTCGAGAATGATAATTTAAATTGTAAATATATAAATACGTAAATTCATGTAATTGATCATAGTACATATAAGAGTTTGTTTGTTTTAAATTATATAAATATTTAGTAAAGAAATTAAATTTTTGTGGATACATTAACTGTTAATGTTGGATGATTCTTGAAGGGAAATAAGTCAAGGGAAAATAGTAATTAGGGTAAATTGAATATAATTAATTTGTCACTTGAGGGTATTTGTAAAATATAACTTGAATTATAGATAGAATAAATTGTGGAGGACGTCGTAGTTGGTACAGGATATTGTTGTTTGATTGGTCATTTTGATTATAATTATTAATTGATTGATAATTTCGTGAGTACGACTTGTTGTTGAATAAATGATTTTAATTTGTTAGTATAGACGTCTTGCATTTATAATACTTGTTTTAGTTTGGATTCTTAATTTAATGTTTCTATTGTTATTTAGAGGATTGTGAGTTTAATATATATAGAATTTAAGACGTGTATTGTTCCAATCGATGGTTCATGCAATGCCAAATAATTATATTGGGATCACTTGTCAAACCAACTAAGTGTTGCTTGAGGTAATCATAACTAAAATAATTTTCATTCAAACACTTCAGAACACTCTGAAATATAGTGTCAGAAGTTTGGTCCGATATTTCAACCAAATCTATGAATAAATAATTTGGAGGTTCCTCTTTACTTATTTCACATTTCATGTAAATAATGAGGGTTGACTTTGAACTCAAACTGGTTGATTCATTGATGATAACAGATATTTTACCAGACACATCAGTAATTTGTTTAACAATACGAACTTTCATTTTCTTTTATATTTGCTGTATTATATTAACAGCTCTAAAAAGAATGCAAAGAAACACCAATATTAACTCCATTTAGTTTCTGGAGATCAAGTAAGCCATAATAGTCAGAGCATGGGTGGTTATGCCTTCGCAATAAAATAGGCAGTCCTAAACACTGCACTATTTGAGTCACGGTGATAAGAGTTAATTATTGTGTCGGCTCATATACAGGGTGTTCTGAAAAAAGGTGCCCATAAGGCAGGGCGTGATTCCTCACATCAAAAGAAGAAAAAAAGTTCTAATTAACATAGGTCCGAAAATGTTTCGTTAGAGAGTTACGGCTAGCGAAAGATTTCGCCTGAATTTCAGTTCCCCTGCTGAAACGAAGCCCTACGGGTATTTGTTGGCTGTTAATTAAGATGTACAATTTAGCGTTCTTTATGTAAAATGAACTGAAAAATTGAATAAAACCGTTTCCAGACCTGTAGCTACAGTAGTTTTTAAGATATGTGACGAAATACGCGAAACTTGGTCCCGAAAAACAAGTTCCTTTTAGGTTTGAAGCAGATTTACTATGTTAAATGTACAATAAACCCAAATTTTTTTTACAGAACTTTTAGAAAATTTAATTTCGAAGAGAAAGATGTAAAATAAGTCTATAATAGACAAACGCAACCTTTAAAAAATAATCCTTAATTAGCCTACATACAAAACGCATGAAAAATAGACAAAATCTGTTAAGCTCTCTACAAATGTAATATTGAAATTAAAACAGCTGTTGTAATAAAACAAATTAATGAGTTACTAATATTTTTTATCAAGTAAACATTTTTAACAATCATAAATTATCATACATAAAAAAGTTATCTGAATTATCATTCAAAACAAAAAAAGTTACACTTGTCCTAAAAAACTAACCACGTCACAGTAGATTTTCAAAATGTTTCCCCTCATTCAAAATACAAGCATCCAGCCGTCTTCTCATAGACTGCCGAACTCTTTCGAAGATCCCAGGTGTCTCACGTATCCTTTGAATCCCATTAATAATCCTTGTGCGCAACTCTTCTATGGTATCCACAGGCGAGTCATAGACAAGCGACTTTAATGTCCCCATAAGAAAAAGTCAAGAGGATTGAGGTCAGGTGACCTTGCAGGCCATGCTACTGGGGCTCCTCAGATGGAAGCATATCCAATCCATCTGTTTGGATATGCTTCATTTAAAAATTCTCTTACTTGTAATGTGTAATGAGCTGGAGCTCCATCCTGCATGAACCACATTTTGTTGCGTGTGTATAGTGGCACATCTTCGAGTAACTCATTCAGATCAGTCGTCAAGAAATGTAAATAATTTTCACCATTGAGCCTATCAGATAAAAAACGAATAAAAATGTTATCACCCAGAATAGCAGCCCATACGTTTATAGAAAACTGATATTGGTGACGGTTCTCTGAAATAGCATGTGGATTTTTAATTGCCCAAATGTGAGTATTGTGGGTGTTAAGAATAGCCATTCTTGAAAATTTTGCTTCATCAGTAAAGATAATGTTATTTAAAAAATGTGGATTTCTGCACCTTTGGATAAGCCATTGGCATAGCTGAACACGAGGAAAGTAATCTCGAGGCAAAAGAGCCTGGACCCTTTGATAGTGATAAGAATGCAACTGCTGCTCATGTAAAATCTTCCAGACAATTGAATTACTAACACCGAAATCCAAGGCTAGTTCTCTAGTACTTCTTCCAGGATGATTCTCTATTTCGTCCAACACGCCCTCCTCCAATTCAGCTGTACACATTGTACGTGGCCGTCCTGATCTACCAACTTTTCCAGGTTTAAAGGTTCCCGTCTCGCTTAGCCTTCTATGAATGGAAGAAAACATTTTATGAGTCGGTAACTGTCTACGAGGAAAGTGTTCCTGATAGAGTCGTCTAGCCTCACGACTGTTGCAATGTGCAAGACCGTACATTAAATGCATGTCTGCCATTTCACCATTAGTGTACATAATATTCATATTACCTGCCATGATGAATAAGATATTATTAGCTATCAAAAAATAACTGCAACGGCACACGCACTAACTTGTATTAAAGTACAGATCAATACACGCACATATTAAGCAATGGAAAAATAGCTCTTGTCATGTTTATTTAAATTATTATAAACAATGTTACATTGTTTAAACATATGTTTTAAATAGAAATTATTTTGTTCCTTAAATCATATGTTTTAATACAACAGCTGTTTTAATTTCAATATTACATTTGTAGAGAGCTTAACAGATTTTGTCTATTTTTCATGCGTTTTGTATGTAGGCTAATTAAGGATTACTAGCCGACCCGTGCGAAGCATTCGCACTGTATTCTCTTTAAATCCCTCTTAATTAAAGTGCACACAGTATAGCTAGTAAAGCATAGTTAGACTGCAATTTAACCTAATGTAAATATGGATTAAAGAAGAAATAAAATATGTGAGTTTAAATTTAATATAATTTATTTTATAAATGTTGGGATAAGTTATTTACAAATTACAGCATATTTACAAATTCAAAGTACCTCTTTAAACACTATGTTTGATGTGATTATGTTTGTTTTGATTTATTTAATTCACATGTTACAGCTGATCGAATAATGTAAATAAACATTTCAAGTTTAAATTACTTGCAGAATGATATAATAGGTCGTTTTTCAAAAAAACTATTGGAAAATGAGAGATTTGTATATTTTCATAAAGTAGTGGGTAAAAAAAGCTTTAAAATGACACCTCATTTATGAAAATTGGTGAAGAATTTAGGAAGTTATGGCGTACCGACAAAAAAAAGTACTTTAGAAATTATAATATATATAGATTTTTTAAAGGTTGCGTTTGTCTATTATAGACTTATTTTACATCTTTCTCTTCGAAATTAAATTTTCTAAAAGTTCTGTAAAAAAAATTGGGTTTATTGTACATTTAACATAGTAAATCTGCTTCAAACCTAAAAGGAACTTGTTTTTCGGGACCAAGTTTCGTGTATTTCGTCACATATCTTAAAAACTACTGTAGCTACAGGTCTGGAAACGGTTTTTTATTCAATTTTTCAGTTCATTTTACATAAAGAACGCTAAATTGTACATCTTAATTAACAGCCAACAAATACCCGTAGGGCTTCGTTTCAGCAGGGGAAACTGAAATTCAGGCGAAATCTTTCGCTAGCCGTAACTCTCTAACGAAACATTTTCGGACCTATGTTAATTAGAACTTTTTTTCTTCTTTTGATGTGAGGAATCACGCCCTGCCTTATGGGCACCTTTTTTCAGAACACCCTGTATATGAGCCGACACAATAATTAACTCTTATCACCGTGACTCAAATAGTGCAGTGTTTAGGACTGCCTATTTTATTGCGAAGGCATAACCACCCATGCTCTGACTATTATGGCTTACTTGATCTCCAGAAACTAAATGGAGTTAATATTGGTGTTTCTTTGCATTCTTTTTAGAGCTGTTAATATAATACAGCAAATATAAAAGAAAATGAAAGCTCGTATTGTTAAACAAATTACTGATGTGTCTGGTAAAATATCTGTTGTTCAATCTATAATTGAAAATATCAATTATAGAAACATGAAGTTCTGAGGACTTCACGTGACTCGCCGACAGACCAGAACAATGTTCCAATCCACGTACATCTACCCTTCCGGTCGGTACCGCACCGATACAGGCAGCATTTGTTTTTAATTAGACACTACAGGCAAAAGCTTGAAACAACAATTTTAGAAAATTTCATTATCTACGACTTTCCTGCTGACGAGACTTCGCGAACTCAAATATAAAAAAATCCTCGCAATGTTTAGGTAATATTTATATTTGATGTTTAGTTATTGTATTAAATATTAAACTATATTATTAGTTAAGTGTGTCTGAAAAGGATACTATAATAAAGTAAATTTTATTCTTAATCATATAGTAAAAGTGTATTGAACGAACGGGAATGGTTCAAAAGACAGTGGGAAGGAAAGCCTACAGCAAGAGCTATGGAGCGGATAACCCATGCTGACGTCATGCGGAAACAGCAGGTAGACGGTCGGTTGCGCAGTAGCACATCTACTAACACCATGGAAATGAAGAACCAGGACACAGGAGGCAGAGCCGTAACTACGATGTTGGGGGCCTTGGGGCAAACGTGATCTGGGGGCCCCCTACCGGGGTGTCTGGGGGTTTACCCCCCAGCGGAAGGGGGGGTCCTCAACCGGAATATTTTTTATATTTAACCCTTTGAAAACGCATTTTAATGCATTCCATGACTGAAGTTTCTTGTACCTACATATTGCTATTTTAGTTGACTAGCAAAATCATTTGGCAAGTACCATCAATATAAAACCTTTACTGTTTTCATAAAAATATACTATAATATTAATTATATTGTTCGGCTACACTGTAGGTCTGTAATCGCGTTATATTGCTTATCGGCAGTATAAGGCGATTACAAACCTACAGTGTAGCTGAACAATGTTAAAGGTAATTTGTCTTTTTACAAATATGATGTTATTATCAAAAGATTTATATTATAAATAGTAATTTTATTTAACAGTTTCAATTTTATTAGTTTTAAATCTCTTGAGACACAAAGTAAGAACGTAGCTTAACATACACTCTATACCACCTCCCTTATTACATTTTGAAGATTTATTCAGAATGTTTAGAAGTGTTCTTAAATTATTAAAGTACAAAATGAGGAATAATCAGACGCAAAAATCGAAGAAGTAGCTTATTTTATTTTAACAGATAGAAATCATGGTTGCATCTAACCTAATATGTTTACAATAAAATTACAATATCCATTGACATTTTAGGGTTACTACAGTTTCCCGATTAAAACTCCTTCCTTCTTACTTTCATCGCGGCAAACTCATCGATGTCGTTGTCTAGGTTGATCCTCTTGGCACGTTCATTTTCAATAGAAAGTAGAGCTAAGCTGCTAAGTCGGTCTTCTCCCATTGAATTCCTAAGATAATTCTTGATTAATTTTAATTTTGAAAATGACCTCTCAGCCTTGGCCACAGTTACAGGGACAGTCAGATACATTATACAAGCTGTACAAACATCAGGGTAGGTTGAAGACAACATGTTGTGATCTATGATTAACATGTCTGACATTTCTTTAACACTGGTGATCTTATCGAGTTTTCTTTTAAACGTAGTCCTCACTGATAAGATTTGAGAGGGAAAAGATGAAGAAATATGAAGAAGATGAAAAAGATGAAGAAGATGGAAAACGTTTTACGAAGTTCATTGCTTCGTTTTGAAGGTCTTGTTCGTTTGCATTCAAAATAAAATCAGGTTGAACAATTCGGTACGTATCTAACACTGATTTCATTCCTTGAAAGCGGGAGTCTAGCTGACCGCATATTGTGTCGATCATTGGGTAAAACACGATTACTCTAAAGCATGACTTGGGATCTTGAAGTCTTTCATCTTCGCACAGTTCATCGAAATGTTTTTTCGTCTTCTACATTCTTTTTGGAGCGAACCCTACTGGTATTCCCCAACGTTGACACATATTTGAAGCCTCTTCAAAGAAGGTTTCAAATTGTCCTCTCATTTCAGTTAGTTTTAAGAGGCCCTCTTCAAGCAAACTGTAAGCTGTTAAAAGGTCCACAGTTTTTGATTGCAGTGTTTTCGAGACTATGTTGAGGACTTCAAGGATTTTATTTTGCACAACTAGTAACAAAACAAATTTGAATAGTTCTAGTTTCTTTTTCAGTTGTGCTGCTTCGTCTCTTTCATTTCTTTTGTTGCTTGTCAGAACTAGACTTGAAAGGCACTTCAAAACATCGCAAAATCTGTGTTTCAATGCATTGACTGCATCAAATCTTCCAGCCCAGCGTGTTGGATTGAGAGATTTTAGAGTCACTTTCGATTTAGAGGAACATTTTTCATATTGGTATGAAGACTTCAATGCCTCCCAACGAACGATACTGTTGCAAAAAAAAAAAAAAAAAAAAAAAACAATAAACACTTTGAACAGTTTCATAGAACTGACAGATGTCTCTAGTTTCGTCTACAGCATCTTTCAACACAAGATTCAAATTATGTGCCGCGCAATGAACAAAAAAAAGCATGAGGCACTTTATCTTTTATCCGACTTTGCACGCCACTATAGACTCCACTCATAACGGAGGCTCCATCGTACCCTTGGCCACGGCATTTCCTTAGATCCAAGCCTTTTGTTTCCACGGCCTTGAGTATTTCATCTGTCAGACTTGCTGCTGACTGATCTTTGACTGCCATAAAAGAACAGAACACTTCACATATTGTTAGCTGGTTTGGCTTTCCATTCGCATCGTCTTGAATCTTCACATATCGATAAACTTCGCTTAGCTGGTCAATTTTGGATACGTCTTGTGTGGCGTCAAAAATTACAGAGAAAACCGATGCACTTTGTATTTCAGTTATTATTTCCTTTCGAACATGAGAGGCCAATAAATCTATAAGTTCATTTTGCACCTTCGGGCTTAAATATTTTATAGAACCTTCGGGTCGCATAGCAAGCTTTTGTAAAGTAGGGTCATACTTTGAAAGAAGTTCAATGATGGATAGAAAATTTCCTTTGTTAGAGCGTTCAAACTTTTCACTGGATCCTCGAAAAGCTAAGCTGCATGTCGCAAGGGTGAGAGTGACATCCAGAATTCGTTGAATTACTTTGCGCCAAAATCTTCTTTCGTCCTCATATTGTTTATCTATTCTATCTTCAACGGTCCGGTTTTTAAGCCATTCGTCATGCACCATGCACGATTGAGTATGTTGTCTTGAGCCTTCATGGCTGGCTATGCGTTCAGAAAGGTGCTTCCAGTCCCTCACTCCACTTTTTGAAAACCCCACGTGCATTTCTTTGTGTTCAGAAAATAACCAGCAAGGAAGACAGTAAACACTATCATTTATTTTAGAGTAGCACAACCAATTTCTTCTTAGCTTCATTCCACCCTTAGTGGTTAAGGTGTAAAAGTGGTTTGAGAAACACCTACCCTGTTGATCTCTATCTCTTGGAAAAGGTCCATCATGCTGAAAAGGACCTTCCTGAATAAGTTTTCGATACAGATCACTTTCATGCACAGTTCTTAGGAAAACATCGCACAAGCTTACTTCTTTATCTGTAGAGGTTGGTTCTAAAACCGGAATGGCATCTTTACTACGACCAGACTCTTTAGTAATTGATTCTGCTTGCAGATCAAGTAGATTTTGATCATTTTCTTCAATGTTATGACAAATGTCTACTTCAAGGTTTTCAGATTCCGCTAATTCATTCTGGAGGCATTGTGGGTCTTGTAGCTGAACTTGTATTTCTGAAAATAAAAATCAACATTAAATGAAGGGTCCAGGGGAAAAACTATCATAGTCATTAAAATTTCAAAATGGAGATAGTTATATTTTTTGATAGCTTGTTTGAACCTCTTTAATATAGCAGTAATGGTTCAGAGCAAAAACGATCATGGTCAACAATATTGCATTAAGAAAATAATACGTACATGGAAGGAACGATCATAGTCAGAGCGCTCCAGTGCAAAAAAGATCATAGTCAGCTGCATGGAGTGATCACGTGACATGTTTTGTTTTGTCAGTTTAGGCTGTACTGATCTGTTGTGAGGTTAAGTTTGCTAGATTGCCCAGTATTTGTACTTTAATAGTTTAATTAGTTTAATGGTGTGGTAACTGTTGATATGATGATTAGTAGTGAAGACAGTGAAGAAGATCCCTGTGTACTATTGCAGACTACAAAGAAGAGGAAGAAAACTGGCAGGTTATCTGAGGTCAGTAAGCGAATAAGGCATCAAAGTTTGTATACGGGTGACCCTTGCAACTGCAAACGTTTTAAGTGTTTCACTGAAATAACTCCAGAAGAAAGAAAAAAGAGTATTACTGACCTAAATCTCATGTCAGGCTACAACGAACAAAATGCACATGTAAGTGGGCTTTTTTTCATTCATGAGGTGGCCCAACGTAGGCCTAGGCCAGAATCAGAAAACCCCAACCCTAACGACTGTACATACTCATATACTGTACAAAGTTCGAGTCCCCAGGGAAGGGACAACAAAAGAGATACCAGTTTGTCATAAGGCATTTATGTCACTTCATGGTATTACTAATAGGAGAACCATAACCTTAAAAAATGGACTGGTCATGCATGGAAAAGCTCCAATAGACAAACGTGGTAAACACACAAACAGACCCAATAAAATCAAAGCTGCAACTTTCCAAAATGTTTGCAATCATATTAAATCATTTAAAAGTCGCAAGGCCCATTACAGCCTTCATGATACTTCAAAAGTGTACTTAGATGAAAACTTAAATGTTAAGAAAATGCATGACTTGTACGTTGAAGGTTTTCCCCTTTTGAAGGTGTCATATGAGACCTACCGAGACATTTTAAACAAACACTTTAATATCAGTTTTGGCTATGCTCGCACGGACACGTGCAGTTAATGTGATGAGTTTAAAGCGAAATTAGCCCAAATCGAAGTTGACTTGAATAAAATTACTATTTCTGAGGAAAATAAATCCAAGTTGTCTGAAGAAAAAAAAAGCCTTGGAAATTGCTAACAATGTTCATAAAACAAAGGCTGAAAAGTTTTACAGCATAAAGAGACAATCAAGAAAGTTGGCTGTAAAGTCAAAAGAAAAAGACATCAGTTGTATCGCAATGGACTTTCAAAAAAACCTACCCATGCCTAACTTAAGTACTAATGATGTGTACTACCGACGCCAACTTTCATTTTTTATGTTCAACATTCATGAGCTGCCTAGCAAAAAGTCGGTTTTCTACACATATGATGAAACAGTAGCAAAAAAGGGGTGTAACGACGTTACTTCAATGTTGTACCATTATTTGACCAAAGTGATGGATCCAAAAATTCGGCATTTAAAGATATTCTGTGACTCTTGTGGGGGGCAGAACAAAAACTACTGTGTTTTTAAGTTTTTATACTCAGTTGTGCACCACTTAAACCTGTTGGACACAGTTTTAGTCATCTACCCGATTGAGGCCATACATACCTCGAGTGTGATAAAAATATGGCCCTCATCAATCAAAAATCCCCGTGTGAGATTCCTGATGACTGGAGGGACGAAGTAAAAAGCCCGTTCAAAACCTGAACCGTTCATTGTAATTGACTGCAAGTAGAGTATGTTTTACTCATGGAATGAAAACTTGTCACAGTTTTTTTCCAAATCATGTCCTTTTGCTTCACGGCTTCTTAGAGAACTGAAAATCACCAAAGAAGACGTTGGAAAGTTTCTGCATAGAAACTCATTTTCAGGTGCGTTTACTGAAAGTGATGTGTTTCAGAAAGCAGTGAAACGGCGAAAAAAAGTGAAAACTCCATCAGTATCTAAAGATGAACCTCCAGCTTACAACACAGAACTCCTAAAACCTTTGTACTCTGGCCCACTACCAATATCCCAGGCAAAATTCAAGGACTTAATGCATCTAAAGCGTTTTTGCAACCCTGTTGCTAGTGAATTCTTTGAAAAGTTGACTTCTGTAACAAATGAAGCAGATAGTGAATCTGAAGAAGATAATGCAGAAAATTAAAAAAACTGATTTTGGTCAACTTGTTATGTTAATGAATCTTATTTCTAATAAACCAAACATTAAGTTCTAAATTGCTTGTATAGTATAAAACCTTAAAGTAGACCCTGATAGTTTTGGCCTTTTTTATGTAGGCCCTAGACCATGATCGTTATTCTCTTTTTTCCATAAGACTATGATCGTTCTTTGCAGGTAAGACTTGTGGTTTCAATATATAAATATTTTTGTTTGTTATTTTGTTTTAATAATATTAAGTTAGCCTTCATTTATGTTAAACAAAAACATCAATAAATATAAATTTTATTCATATTTTTGTTTATTATACTTCAATTTATATTTTTGCAAAGTTTAAAAATGAAATATCTCAAATCGTACTTTCATTGACTATGATCGTTTTTCCCCTGGTCCCTTCAATATAGCAGATACTAGGTAATTAATGTATAAATTTAATTTGTTAGAGTCACTTACAAATGGTCGAGTGTATCGCACCTAAAGTTATTTTGTACGCATTACAAAATAACTTTAGGCACGATACACTCTCAACAATTTGTAAGTGACTCTAACAAATTAAATCTATACATTATACTCCGTCCATGCCTTGGTGATACCCAGGTATATTTAGATATTCATAAATATGTAAAATATTTTCCATCAAAAGACAAAAATGTTGATACCTCATTTATTGAGATTGTACAATAAATAACTGAGATAACGTAATTTATCTGCTCTGGGACACCACAAAAAGGCCATAATACCACCCTTATTAGATGACTGAAAGTAATTAAATTACACTATCTCAGTTATTTTTTTGTACAATTATAATCAACATTTTTGTCTTTTGGTGGAAAATTTTTACGTATTTATGAATTTTAGGGCCATTGGAACTTTTTTGTGAAATTTAACATTAAAGTTTAAATGGCCGCCATTTTGAAACTACTCAAAATAACTTTTTGATATTTTTGTTCAAGCTAGATTAATAATTAGGTAAGTGTCATGTGAAATTTAAATGTTCTTAAATAAACCATTCCTGGGTTGTGAATTTTAAAGTAAAAAACACATACAGACAGACAGACGCCGAACGAAAAGAGTTAGACCCCATCTTATATTTAGTTTTTTGTTTCTTTTGAGCCAATTAACTAATTCCCAACATATTTCCGGAGAGTCCGTAAAGTAAACACCCTGTATATAATATACATATGAAGTGAGCTTAGTCTAAATTATTATGAATATTTAGCCTAATTGTATTAGGCCAGATTAAATATCATTGTTCTTACCTGGATTAGCTCCCTCGCTATTACATTGAGACTGAGTAGTTGCAGATTCCAGCCAAGCATTCAAACCCCTAGAACAATGAGCCGATTCCAGCTCTTTCTTCTTTTTCTCTTTACGTTTCTGACTTCCACTTTGATAGGTCCGTTTCATGTTTAACTTTCACAGCTATATTACAGTTTACGGCCAAACATAATTGAACGACAATAAAACACACTCCCACAAGCATTAGACACGATAAAGACTAGATAAAGGTGTGTACAACTGCAACGATCACAGACTATAGACACTGAATTCAATAGGGATGAGTGAACAATGAACATCAATGCTATGTAGCGCACACTGAGTCTGACTGAGTACTGACAAGTGACTAACCGAAAACAACAAAAAAAGCAAAATGGAGGATTCTCCCCACCCACTCCGAGTGCACAAGGTCACTCAGTTCGGTGCGACAGCCGAGACTCTAAGCAACTGCAGTGTGTGCAATTGTATTTTAGTCGAAAAGACTAATTTCCCCATTGAAAAACTAAACATTTATGTTGAGGTCTAGGGTGCCCCTGTAAGATTTTTTTTAATTGTAGCATTCGAAAATATTTCGTTGGGATTGGTTTTTAAAACACATATTTTTATTTTCATCGTTAAAATCTATGCACGGCCAACCAAACGGGGGCCCCTGCGGGCCCCCCCCCCCCATAGCCACAAATATTATAACATTGGTTTTTTCATAACTATTTCTTATATTTTAAGTTAATTTCCTACTACTGGAACGTCGACTTTTAATAATATTAAACGTACCTTCTGCCGTTCCTTATCGCTGTTATGAATGACGTCATAAAGCAATTACGTCACGGGGCTAAATACACCATGACAACGAAATCAACTGTGTTTACTCAATTATTCACATTGTGTGTAATAACTGTTTTATTAACTGATCTGACCAAACGCATTGCAACTCAACTGCGATAAGGAAAGGCAGAACGTGGTATTGACCCACCCACCCACCCATACCACGTACAGTGATATTGACCCACCCAAACACCCATACACGTACATTGGTATTGAACCACCCGCCCTCCCATACACGTACAGTGGGTATACTGCCCGGATGGAGGGATGAACTGACGCTGACTAAGTGCGCAATGCCTGAGCTCGGACCTCGAGTCAGTGTCACCAACACTCGAACATAATGATTCATTAGCCAAGTCAGAACTCTACTTTGGTCTCACATCAGCGTCACCGGTGGTTTAACGTGAAATAAGTTATGGGATTTATCAGCTACTTTCAAGCGACTGCACTGTCACAACTACTACTTTCACAGTTATGTTGTTTTGTTTATATGCTATCTTTTGCGGATCACTATTCACTGCCTGAATCATTCATATCTAGTGGCGGAGCACCTCTACCCTTCATAACCATTGGTGGAGCGTCGCTCCGCCACTACTACACCCCTGCATACAGTCATACGAAATAGGGCTAAGCTCACTCAAACAGAAATCCACCAGCTGGGGAAGGAATGTGACTATTCCCCGAGCAGCAGTAATGCGATGAAGACTTCGTACAAGATACTTTATTTCCATTGACCTTTTGTACAGGAATAGGAGCCGTTACAAATACAAGAATGTAATAGAACTTAACTACTAACAGCCTAGCCTACTTAAATCCAATTGCCACATGACTTTCCAAAAATTCAGATATTGTAAAAAATGAATTTAAAATTAGCCATTCATATAAGGAGGTCTTAAAACTATTTATGGCTAGCGATTATAAGCTTCCTGTGGAAGTTTGTTAAAAAATTTAATTATTACCCAATATTTTGTGAGATTTACCAGACTTGCTTAATCTATGTTGTGGAATATCAATTTGGGAGCAAAACCTGGTGGCATATCCATGTATATCTTTTCTTTTAATAAAATCATGAGCATTAAGTTTTGTGTGTAAAAGAGTGTTGTATATATAAAGGTTAATGACTGTTAAAATTTTCTGTTAGATAAAAAGAGGTTTGCAATGTTCAACTGGGCCAGTTCCAGATAATACCCTCACAATCTTTTTTTGCATCAAAAGTATGTGAAGAATGGCCCCAGAGCAAAATGCCATAAGACAAATGCGACTGAAAAAGGCCGAAGTAGGCTGTTCTTAGGTATTCCTCTCTTACTAATGGCTTCAGCTTCAAAAACAAATAATTAACACGTGCTAATTTATTGCAAATCTTATTTATATGTGTTTCCCAATTTAACTTTGAATCCAAGTGAATACCAAGCAATTTAACCGTATCAGGTTCACAATCCTAGGATAAACTAAGCATAAGTTTTTGAGTTTTTCCTGGTTACAAACAAGTTTATTTACTGAAAACCAATTTAGAACAGAATTTTCTGCTGTTGTCATAAAGGCTGAGCTTATTCTCCCTGATCTTCAAGTGAGACGTTGCGTCGCTGATATTCTGTTCTTGACCAAACTGGTAAATGGACAGCTAGATTGCCCGGTGCTTCTGTCACAAGTGGACTTCCGTACTCCAACAGCTAGAACCCGGTCTCGTGATTTATTCAGCAGGCGCCACTACCAACGCAAATGAATTCCATGGTCCACTCGCCAGAATGATGAGGCTCGGGAATAGTTTCTGTGACACGTTCGATATTTTCAATGACAGTCTAACATTTATTAGAAGATGCGTGCTCGCTGCTCTCCACCTGCCTTTATAGTTATACACTTGTTATTCGTCTATGGTTTGTGGTATAGTTATTATTTATTATTCATAGCTTTTACACTGTAATCATTAAAGTTTTTGGAATTGCTATTATTATAGATAGTTTATTTTCACTGTTATTTATTGAATAGCTTGTGCATATTTGCATCTCTTCATAGAAGCCGCATCTATTTACTGTATTTATATATACATTCTTAATTTATATTCATCACTATTGGTACTAACTTATATTAGATTACACAGTTTCACTTATGATTAATTATCATGCCTAATATTAATAGTCCACTTGGATGTTTGGCTTGGCCCTTTAATTATAAGTAAGTGTTATTTCATATGTATTATGTAACATGTTTGTAATTTGGCCTTTGACCGTTGGAATGGAATAAAAAATAAAATATAAGTAAGAGTTATTTCATATGTATTATGTAACATGTTTGTAATTTGGTCTTTGACCGTTGGAATGGAATAAAATAAAAAATAAAAATAAAATAAAATAAGTCAATTAAGCGTTCTAATTCTCTACATGCTTTAAACACAGTTGTATCGTCAGCAAATAATACTGAATCGATATCAATATTAAATGGTAGCCTAAATCATTTATGGCAATTATAAACAAGAAAGGTCCAAGAACTGATCCTTGCGGAACACCAGTTGACACCTCCTTAAAGGAAGAGTTGTTGCCATCTATACTAACAAACTGTTTTCTGTTTTTAAGATAGGATTTAAACATTTCTAACTCAGTGCCTGTGACACCATAGAACTCCAACTTCTTAATCAGGATATCAAATGGTATGCAGTTCAAATGCCTTGGTTAGATCAAATAGCAACATTGACACAGATTCTTTGTTTTCAAATGCCTTTAGAACCTCTTCAACAATTATTAAGCACTGCTTGGTGGTTGACTTGCCCCTTCTGAACCCAAACTGGTTATTATTTATTAATTTGTTCGACTCAAAAAAGAAACTCATTTGATTAAAAATTAGGAATTCAAATATTTTAGAAAATATAGGCACTATTGATACGGGTCTATAATTTTGAGGTTGATCTCTGTCACCTTTCTTAAAGATTGGAATAACTTTCGCTGTTTTAAGTAGGTCTGGAAAATGTAAGATGTAAACGTATGTAAGATGTAAGAGCATAGTGAGTGACGGGATTTCCCTTAGTGTGAAAACAGATTTACTGATAAAAAAGGAGGATTTTTAAAAATATGATGAGGGATAAGAAGGGAAATTTAGTCTTTGCTGAGGGATATATTTTTCTCCTTTGTGGAAACACTGGTGAGGAGAGGAGGGCCGATGCATTGCAAATTGCTATAATTGCATGTTTGTACAGTAGTAGTGATATACTGATATACCGACCAAAGGAAAACAAATTCTAAGGGAATAATTTTGTTGAATTATTGCTTAATTTAGACCAGTAGTTAATTATCTTTAAGTTAATGCAGAGCAAGTCAATATTTCGTGTCAAATTTGGTTTCATAAAGCTATTTAAGAAGACAAGCTACTCTGACTCGTCAATTTAAAATGTTCCAAGGTATGTTCATAATTTGTAAACTATAGTAATTAGATATTTATAAATAATGTAGTCGTCATTGATGTGATATTAACAACTATGCTTTATTTTTTATTATTCTCGGGCAATTATTTAGGCCATGGCTACTCCTATTGAAATTTAGGCTTAGTGTTTTTGTGGTAAAATCTCATCAAATGTTTAAGGCAAGGCAAAACCTAGTTTTTAATTAATTAAATCCTTTTAAAACCCCCAGTGAAAAAAAGGCCCTAACTAGTTTTTCATTTTTTTAAAAAACCCTGAAAAAGCAAATTTAAGGAGCGTAAAGAACCCCTACGTAATCACTTTTTCGGCACTGAAAGGAGTTTCTATTACCTAGGCCTACACTGGATTGCTGGAGAGCAAAGTTTGATCTGATTTTTCTACACAAACTTATTATTGGAGTAATTGATTCAATTGACCTTTGTAGGATATCCTTAGTATCCTACCTGTTGGAACCAGATCTAGAATCTTGTTTTTAACCAGCTACTATTAAAATAACTACATCTTTCGTGGTCCTATTGCTAGATTTCACATGCGTTGTAACAGCACCCCTTTTGACATTGATATGTTCTTTTTGGGAAGCATTATCTGTATCATTTAGTAACTATGCACTTTCTAGACCCATTTGAAAATCTTGTTGAAGATCTTCAAAAGAAACCATTTTAAGATGGGCAAATGAAATCCTGCCGAAAGATAACGGTTTGTGACAGGGAAAATAGTGATTTCATGTTCATTCCAATTTAATAACCATTACTGCCCCGGGACGATTCTCTGAAAGTCATAATAGGTGGGACTTTTTAAACCTTTTATCGTCTTGCAACGTGAACGGGGTTTTTTTACACTTATTTTTATTTTCTAATAAGTTAGGGGTACCACACTTATATAAAAATATGAAAAGAATTGAAGGGAACTGCAATTTTGCGTTTTTTCCCCAACCCCTACAGTGTCAGCAAAAAAATTTACTACCCTGCTTTTTTGCTAATCCATAGATTTATTTATTTTTTTATTTTTTTTTTGATGTTACATATATATCAAGCTTTTATAATAATTTTATTCAAAAAAAACTATATAAATTTTATATATAATTTATTTTTAAAACTGTAATTTACTTACCTTCATTAGAAAAATTTTCTTGTACGCCATTTATTTAAGGGATAATGTTTTTTGGGTTTTCAATATTTAAAATCGAATTTACTTCTCGGCAGGGTACTTTCTATACATTAGAATGCACATTTGGAGATAGTCAAAATGTTCTCAATATAATTGTGATTTCAATGAAACCAAACACTGTTGGTTTGTTTCAAAATGTAAAAATGACAACAACGCAAGACTGCATGGACGAATCACAACGCAGACGACAAAACCCCCTGTTTTATTCGCCCTTCAATACTGTCAGTATTTATTTTTTTTGGTATTCGAAACTATGTTCATTCGATGCTCGATTTATCGGGAGTAAAACATATAAAAACATATGCGTACAAATAAACGAAGTTATAAACTAAATAGTGATGTGATGTTTTATTCGTCTCAATGGAGACCCTGGCACTCGAAATATCATTCAATTCATCTCGATCGAGACGGTCGGCAATCGGAGGGTTAACCTAACTTATCTTAATTGTCTATAGGATACTCAAAAAAATTCATAATTTTCATTAAATTCGGGTGCCTGACGACAACATTTGTCATTAAATCATGCGAATTTGTTTTTTGGTGGCTAGTCATAGCTTCTTTTAACATTGTGTATATGGGCACCATAGGTGATTTGGCGCGAACATAGTTTTTCTGCGATATCTCGATAAATAATGGTTTTGAAAATTGTGTTCAGCACAAAAAAAACTAGGCTACATCACATTAAAAAAAATTACTAAAAAATCACGAATTTTGGAGATAAAATGAAAAGTCACATTTTAAAAATTTAGAATTTTAGTTTTTTCCTCGTATAAAATGTTATTTCCACAGAATAAAATGCGTTTTCTCATAAAATAATTAATAGACCTGATTTTACCTGGGAATGGAAAAGTTAAGATTGGTGAGGCGTCTAGCGCATAAATAGCTATTATTTAATGCTTTGTTAGTTTTATATATATATATATTGTTGTTGTTACTTTTCTTAAGAAAATAATGGAATAGTGATATATTTCCATTTTATTATTCGTTGCATTTAGGCCTATCTTATATTCATACCATACTGCACTTAATATTTTTGTTTTTAATTTATAATTTTCTTGTAGGCCTATATGGCTGATGCCGTTGAAATATTATTAAATTAAAAGTGATTTTTCTTGTACTCATTTGGTCAAAGAGCTAGTTACTAGTCAATTGTGCAAGACTCCCTTCGCCGTCATTTTGTCACTGGTTTTCTTTCTCAAAATGCAAAAGTGTGCTTACCATTTGAAAGAGGACTTTCCAGCATTGCTATTTCATATCTAAATCATATATAAGCTATAATTATTTCTAGGAAAAAACAAATGAAAACAAATTTCATAATTTGGAGATAATCTTATTGACATCTGTGACAAAGGTCAGCAAAAGCCAAAAATGTATCATTTTCAAAAATTCATAAGCAAACGTAGTGTAAAGCTATCGTGATTTCAATTACACCAATGGAATGGCGAGAATGTGCTTTACGAAGCTGTTTTTGTAAGTTTTTCTCCTACCTGATTCTTTAGTTGCTATGAATTTATTAGCCTACTCGAGGTGTATGCCTATTCTTAAGGAATAAATTGTGAAAAAGCATAGGCCTACTATGGCATTTTAAGAAATAGTTTATTTGTTTGAAGGTTAGTTAAATTTTTTGATATACCATTGGATTCTTGAATAAAATTTGACCAAATTATCTTGTTGCCGGGAAACAGTCAGGCACGGTATTGACAGCTGGTTTGTTGATCGGAATCGTGAATTTATGTTAAGTTAGGTTTGTGAAACACCTTTTATGGATCAAAATGATAATTTGATAAACACTAAACCAATTAATTGGACTATTTGTTTTCAGCATTGCAAACATGTTAAATGATAAGAAAATATGTAAAAGTAGAGTTGGGGAGGCTATAGATTTATATATACAGTAGAAACCCTATTTTCCGTCAGGGGTCGGGACCGCGGCAGTGACGGATTGGAGAATAAACGGATTGTAGAGAACTCACCCAAACACATTTATATCGCTGGAAACTTATTATTATTGTTTATGCACGTTAAATTTAAATGCTGTTTATTACATATTGATTAACAAAAAGAGAATGAAAAGGTTAGAAGAAGACATTTTCAAAGTATTGTATATATATATTTTATATTTTTATATATATATATATATATACTGTAGGTCACAACTATCCTTTTATTAGAGTAGGCCTTGTTCTATTGTAAAACATAAGCTTGTACATTATGTAATAAGCAGAAAAATTAATTATCAACATTATTAAAATTAAACTGCAGTACAGAGTAACATATTAAAGCCTAATTCCCACGGCTTGTGTTTTCGCAACACAGGTCCGATGTTGGTACACGGGTAGTGTGTTGCCGCGACTCGCCTGTGTATCATTATACAGGACCGTTCGAACGTCTCGTGATCTGTGTAGGCATCGCGGCTTAAAACTTCATCTTCTGTTGAAGATGCACCTTTACAATGCCACTGTACGTGTATGGGTGGGGGGGGGTCAATACCACTGTACATGAATGGGTGGCGGGTGGGTCAATACCCCTGTATGTGTATGGGTGGACGGGTGGGCCCCAATACCATTGTAGGTATGTGTGGTTGGGAGGGTCATCCCCAAATAATATAGTACAGTGGAACCTCGATACCAGAATCTCAAGGGAATTAAAAAATATTCGTCTTATCGAGGTATTGCGATAAAGGGGTTCGTGTTAGCGGGGTTTTCAAATGATTTGACATTTGTGTTATAGAGGTTAGCATTTTATAAGGCGACGGGTTGAAATGTAATTCCAAATAAAACATACGTAAAATACATACATCGTACTGTACATTGTAATTTCAGGGTTTCCAGCAACAGGGAAAATAGGGAAAACCTGGAAAAGTCAGGGAATTTTAAATGACCTGGAAAAGTCAGGGAAAAAAACAGGGAATTTGAAAAAAAACCTGGAAAATCCTAACAAGAACACAAGTCTGTTGTGATTTGTAAGTCATTATATACTTGGGTGCGCTACAAAAAATCCCTTTTCTTTGTTCAGTACTAAATGTTAATTTTTCATGCCATGTAATATTCTAAATTATGAAAAAAGCTACTTAATTCCCTTGCTTATGCTTGTTCGACCTCATACAACTTTGCTTAATATTGCTAAAAGTTTAAATCTTACTGAAATAATTTTTGATTAGTCCCTTTTTAAATAAGTCATAGACCTAAAATTTATGTGGTTTTGGGGAAATTTAATTTGCACCGTTTTTCAAGGTATTGAAAATTGTCATAATTTAACAATAGAATAAAGGTTTTGTTTGTTTTTTACTCAAAGCTAATTAAAAAATATTTTTTTAAAATTACCTCTACTTTTATAAAGTAGTTTAAAAAGAATAATTATTGTTAGTAATAGTTTGAATTTTTATTGTTACAGTTAATCAATAATAAAACTTTGTAAAATATTGATATTTGGGTAATTAATAATTGTAATTGATGTAAATAACAAAATGTATTTTATATGTTAGTACATAATATTACTAATTAAGTTAAATAGTAATATTAACTAATAGTACTTTGTTGATTTGGGGTCAGGGAAATTTTCTATGAAATCACGGATCGGTCAGGGAAAGTCGGGGAATTTGTTAAAGGAGGTTTACTGGACACCCTAAATTTTACAAATTAAAATGACAGATACAATTAATTTCATAGGAATATAATAGCCAGCACAATAAAAAGTAAAAGGCCAAATGAGTATGACTTAGTAAATTAATAACCTAATAACTTTTGAAATACAGTACTGGTAGTAATTTAGTAACATAAACAAAGAGTAAAATACGAAAATTGTACTGTAGATTGTACTACACTGTACTAAATAATACCCCCATTGGACAAGCCCGCCATATTCACTAATCACTGACACAACACTACGTACAAAGAGAGGCTAAATGAAGTCATCGGAACTGACAGTACAGTCTCATGCCACTGCAGTGGCGCGACAGACGGAAAGTTGTTAGTTTTCATGTCTTGACATGATGAATTGGAAATATAAATACGTCTTATTGAGGTTCCACCTGTGGGAATTCGTCTTATAAAGGTCAGATTCATGTTATAGAGGTTTTTGGCTGTTGAAATTCGTGTTATAGAGGTTTCTCCTGGTCTTGGAAAGTGGAATAAAATTCATCTTATTGAGGTAGTTATATTCAAATATTCTTGTTTTAAAGGTACTTTTAACATTGAATGTTATGGGCAATTCAAGGGGATTTTAAAAATATATGTGGTATTGAGGTTTTCGTGCTATCAAGGTTCGTGCTATCAAGGTTGTACTGTATGTGTTTGGGAGGGTCATCACCACTGTACGTGTATGTGTGGTTGGGAGGGCCGTTACCACTGTACTTGTATGGGTAGTTGGGAGGGTCGTTACCACTGTACTTTATGGGTAGTTGGGAGGGTTGTTACCACTGTACTTGTATGGGTATTTGAGAGGGTCGTTACCACTGAACTTGTATGGGAGGGTGGGAGGGCACAATATACTGCCTTTGTAGTGCCACCTCTTTCCCATGTTGTACGGACCCAGTTCAGACACCCCCGGGGACGGTCCGTTCGTACTTTCAGGCGAGGGTTCCAAACAACCTGTTATCTGTTAGAGGGCAGTTTGAGTCCTTACGGATGGCAGGCCGTTGGATCTAGGCTAATGTGGGCTAGACGGTGGAGGGGAATTGTCTTCTAGACAGATGAGTCATACGGCAACTGTCATATCGTGGCACGACGCCCCCAGCCCCTGATGGATAAAGAACCTGGCGGAAAATAGGGTGACGGACAATAGGGTTTTCGTTGTACAGGCCTACAAACATGTATAAGTAAAATTTTAAAATCCACAATTATTTGATATAAATATCGATATTTACTTTTTGCAAACGCGACCAACCATATCCTTTATACGAGAATTCAATAGTTGCATTTACTCCAAGTGTCTAAATAAAAAATATAGAGATAATAATCTTTTATGATTCGTAGTTTATTTACTATATCTAAAGTATTACAATTTTCACAATAACAATTCAATTCAAGTTAATCTATTGAATTGACTACATATCTACAAGCATAATTTTACATACATCTATAAAGAAATTTGTAATTATGCAATTTCTTGCCACTTAAAGAAATTAAAAATTTGTCTAAAATAGGTCAGTAATTAGCTATATATTCATAAGGGATGCATTTTATTCTGTGGAAATTACATTTTTTAGAAAAAAATTTTAAAAACTAATTTTACGTTTACATTATTTCTGATCTATTTATATATACACCATTTAAAAAAAACCAACATTATATGCATAGTATCAAGAAGCACTTAAATAAAATGTTATAATTGTAATGAAAACATGGTAATAACTATCCAAAAATTATATAAATATACATGAATAAAATAAACACTAATTATAAACAAAGCAACAAACCGTTCCAATAAGTTGTAGCAATCCTAAAGTTTGAGAGAGATTACACACTACCCACCGACGTGGAGTGCGAGCTTTCTTTTAAAATTAGACAAACACATTGGAATGGAAGAAGTCTAGCGTAGATGCAACAGCATTACCCAGTCTCACTATTCTGGGAAAAGGCGAATGAATAATGTAGTTGGTGTTGTGCTATCTCCGTACGAAGATGTCCCTGGACCTAGTTAAACTGAGAACCCAAAGTGTGATAAAAGAAAGTAATGAGCTTTGAGAGGATCCAACCCAAGCCACGATGCAATCTCGCAAACAGATACATCAAGATAGGAGAAACCCAAGTCCACAAGTCTACAGAAACGTCTTTGAATAAATTCCAATCTGACATGTTTAGTAGTGTAAGGTGACCAAACTGTAGCACAGTACTCAAGTTGTTGCTGCACGTAGCAATTAAAAATCAGTAGCAAGTACCTGATACTGAACGGGTCACATGAAAGTCAAACTAGGAGACCCAACGATTTTTAGCTCTGCTGCACATTTCACTGATATGATGTTCAAATGAAAGATCACAGTTTAAAGTTATTACGAGGTCCTGGATGGTTGAGCATCTTTCCTCATCAATGAGTCAGATCAGTACACAGTTCTGCAAAAGAGCTCAGTGGACAAGTCTGTATAATATTATGAAGTCCCCTCTTTAGTACCTGGCATCTTTTGCTCAGTCAGTCTAGATACTTCATAATATGTAGTTGTGTAGCTAGGCTACTCTGAAGTTTTATGTTTTTTAATGTTATTAAGTGAGTGCAAATATTTAACTAACCAACTTACAGCTATATTGTGTATATTATATTCCATCTATACTTGTACATACATTTTATTTTTATTAAAATAGATGAACAATGAACTCCATTTGAAAAGAAGTAAGTAAGATTGGTACAAATCATTTTATGGTCCAATTTCAAAAACTCAGAAACATTTAAATGAGTTTGAAGAAAATATTCAAAAGTTGTTTAAATTTATAGTAAGTTCTCCTTCAATTTCAACAATATGTGAGTACAATAAAAAGAAAACATATTAAAATACAATCATATTTTTAGTAAATGTTGCTCTGATCTATTAAAAGTTCATATAAATCCTTTCTAGGGGCCTAAAAGAGAAATAAAACTTGATCCACTTATTTATCCTTGTTAAATCCAAACGAGTCTGAAACAAAACTTGAAATAACTCCTGGAAAAGCTCTATGCCCGAACTGTTTTCAAAATTTCTTTTCTTGTCAAGGAAGAACAAATTTTTCAATATTTATTGAAACACTTCAAACCAGACTTGATAACTGTCTATTAATAAAAGGTACAAGAAGATTTCATAGGATTTCAGGAAACATAATTAGGTGCTATGTTACATGAGAAATAGCGATTTATGAAGATCATAGTGTCAATAAAATTGCTTCGTTTACAGTTAGAGTAAATTCCATTGTTGCATGTGTTTTTAATGAACAGTGGTGGCTTGTAGATATTGGAAAAGTATATTAGGAAAACAATGGTGTGTTTGTGAAGTTTTATCAACCATCTAGACCATGAACATAAATTTAAAAATCACCCAGCGATATAGTTTGGATCTCATTAAAGAACGTGATGAGAAAACTTTCAGTGCTTGAACTTACCACAGTTACTAGAAGATGGTATTCTATTCCACAAAAGCTATCTGAAAAAATAAGTGTACTTATAAACAATTACATGATTTATAATAAGGTGAGATACATGTAAACGTAAGATATGTGGAACGGTTTCAGATATTTTAAGGAATTTTTAAAATCTTAAGATCTTGATTTTTGCTTATTTTGAGACCTTTTATATATAATAATAAATAATTTAACACAACATTCCATCTTAACTTCACATACTTTTCAATAACACCTTTATTAGAGTAATTCTCATTGAATTAAAATTGGCAAAAATGTGTTTGTTTCTTTTCTTTTGAAAATTCATAACTTTACTCTGAGTCAAATATCAAAGTTAAAATTCCTACACTACTTTAGTATCATATATATCTACATGCTGTGAAAAAATCAGATTTTTATATCATGTCCCATTAGAGATAAAGGGTATCAAACTTACAAATATTTGAAAATTTTCATATTTCAAAAATTCATAAAAAATAAGGAAATATGTTACAAGGCTTAAGCTTTATTTTATGTTAGTAAACTATGCCATCAAAGTTTTAACTATGATAAATCACCCCTGCTTTGTTTTATAAGCTCCCAAAAAGTGAGGTCTACAAATTTTTTATCACCAAACTTTGGAGGCTATTTTGGGAATAAAACTTTGAATTTATTTTTTTTAAGCAAAATGAAAAAAAAATTTTTTTGGGAAAAAAAAATGAAAAAAAACAAAAACAAAAAAAAAAAAAAAAAAAAAAAAAAAAAAAAAAAAAAAAAAAAAAAAAAAAAAAAAAAAAAAAAAAAAAAAAAAAAAAAAAAAAAAAAAAAAAAAAAAAAAAAAAAAAAAAAAAATTTTTTGGGGGGCAAAAAAGCAGTAAAGGAAAAAAAACCCCCAAAAAAAAAAAAAAAATTTTTTGGAGAAAAGGGGAGGCAAAAGAGGAGGCAAAAAAAACGAAAAAATTTTGGGGAAATTTTGGGATGAAAAAGAGGTTTTAAAAAGGGTTTTTTTGGAAAGGGTTAAATTTTTGAAAAAAAAAAAAGAAATGTAAGTTTAAAATTGAAGAAAAAATTTTTGGGAAAAAAAAATGTTTTTAAAAAAAAAAAAAACTTGAGAAAAAAAAGAAAAGGGAAAAAAAATTTAAAAAAATTTTCCCATTTAAAGAAACAAAAACAGGGGGAAAAAAGGGGGGTTTTTAAAAAAAATAAAAAGGGGGTTTAAAAGTTTAAAAAAAAACAAAAAAAGAAAAAAGAAAAAAAACCCATGAAGAAGGAAAAAAAAAAGAAAAAAACCCAAAAAAAATTTAGCAAAAGAAAAAATAAACCCCAAAAGTTTAAAAAAAATGGGGAGAACCCCGGAGAAAAACATTTAAAAAGGAAAGAAAAAAAGAAAGAGGAATTTTTGTAAAGAAGCCCAGGAAAACGAGGAACAGGTAATGTTTTTGAAGCAAGGGATAGGATTTGATGAAGGGTTTTTAAAAAGGGAAATTTTTAAACCCAAAGCGGGATAAAGAAAATTAAAAAAAAAGAGAAAAACTGAAAAGAGGGGGAAATTTTTTTTTAAGGGGGGGGAAAGATTTTTTTTAAATTTTTTTCCGAGCGAAGGCAAAAGAAAGGAAAGGAAGAAGAAAATTTTTTTTGAAAAAAGAGAGGGAAAGAGAAAATACGGGGGGGGGAAAAAAAGAGGGGGGAAAAAGGGTTTGAGAGAGAGGGGGAAAAATGGAGGGAAAAATTTTTAAAAAAAAATTTTTTTAAGGGGAAAGATCCCCAAAAAAGGAAAAGGGCCGGGGACAAAGAAAAAAATTTTTTAAAGGGGGGGAGGCAAAGAGGAAGAAAAAAAGGGGGGGAAAAAAAAGAAAAAACAATAAAAAACCAAAGGTGAAGGGAAAGTTTTGGGGGGAGGAAAAAAAAGCAAACTGGGATTTTAAAAAAAAAAAAAAGCAAAAAAAATTAAAGAGGAAAAAAAGGTAGGGGAAAAAAAAAAGGGGGGATAAAAAAGAAAGGGCAGCTGGTAAAAAACGAAAGCATTTGGGTTATTTTTAATGAATAAGAAGGAGAAAGACAAAAAGGGGGTTTCGGGGAAAAATTTTTGAAGAATGGGCCCGAAAAATTTTCACTTTTGGAAATTTTTTTGGGGGGTTTGGGGGGTTTAAAAAAAATAAAATTTTGTTTTTAGGTTTTGGGTTTTTTTTTTTTAGGAGGGCCAAACGGTTCCCTTAAAAAAGGTTTTAAATTTTTTTTTTTGGGTGAAATCAAAAAAAAAACCCCCAACTTTTCTTTTTTGAAAGGGGTAAAAAAAAACAATTTTTTAAAATTTAAAAAAAAAGGAAATTGGGAAAAATTTTTTTTTAAAAAATTTAAAATTTTTAATTTGGAAAAAACTTTTTAAAAATTGAAATTTTAATTATAAGAAAAAAACATTATTTTAACCCTTTTTATATGAAAAACTTTTTTTAAAAATTCAAGGGGGTTAAAAAATTGGATTTTTTTTTTAAAGGAAAATTTTTTTTTGGGATAAAAAGAAAAAACCCTTTTTGTGGATTTTTTTTTTTAAAAATTATCTTCCAGAATTTTTTTTAAAAAATTTTTGGGTTATTAGGTGGGGCTTTTTTTTTGGTTAAATGGAAAAAATTTTTTGTACATAAATTTTTTAATTAAAAATTTAAAATTTTTTTAAATTTTTTTTTTTAAAGGGGTTTTAATTTTTTGACTTTTTGGATTTTTAACAAGGGTTATTTGGGGATCCCCCACCTTTTTTTTAAGTTTTTTGGCCCCGGCCCTACATTCAATTTTGGTTGAAAACAAACCCCTTTGGAAAACCCAAAAAAAATCCCATTTTGGTTTGTTAAAATACTTTTGATTATGAAAATAAGATCTTATAATGTTTTTATTATAAAAAAATTTGAAGTTTTTTAGAGAAGCATTGCAGAAAATTTAATAATTTCTAATAATTTGGGGTTTTATTATAGGGAAAAGCCTAGGTTTTAAATAATAAAAGGGGCAGGCCTCAGTAAATTTTCCCTTTGGGATAATTGTGGTACCAGTGATAGATACGTTTTCCCCTCGTCCATTCCTGGGTTGATATTCAATAGCCTCCACGTTCTTATGCACCTCAGCCCCCCCTACTCCATTCTCTTACATCCTTATCACGTGCAATTATCTACATTTGGTTTTTCCTATAATTCCTATATCTTCCACATTTCTTGGTATTCTGTCCTCTTCCATTCTCTCAACATGTCTATACTACAATTGTGGAGAGAGACCAAGAAATTTATTCACCATTAAGCAATCATACAATTACAATAGTTTTTTATTTAGCATACTATGTGTTGGTATAAAATAAGTACAAATTTAAGTCTACAACCAAATATATTACAAAAATTTTTCAGAAGTTTTTTTACGTCATGAAAACTATTTTAGTAGATTAAAAAAAAGGAACTGATGTCATTTTTAAACGTTATGAGTGATATTTGGTTTTATTTCGAGAAATTTGTAATGAATACAGTTTTAAAATTTAACTGTACTTAATTGTATACCCGAAGATTTTTAAGTGGAAATTAACTTGAGGAAACCCCAATGATTTGAAGGTATTAACCGCCCGCCGCCACCCTTTTTTAACCATTGCACCCCTTCCATGTCGCCTTAGTTTTATATTAAGTTTTAAAAAAATAATAATTGTAATAAAACAAAAAGTTTTTAGAAAATAGATTTTAAACATATGTTTTTTAAAAAAATGGACCCTTTTTTACTTTATAAATTTAAAAATAAAAATTCCGGTTTAAAACCCTAATTATTAAAATTATTTTTTTAAATATATAAAATAAGATTTATTTATTATTTTGATTGTAATTTTTTTTTAACCCGGGGGGAAAATGAATATTTGGGTAAAGTTTTTCCGGGATGTTTTTAAAGGAAGGCCCCCCCGGGATCCCTGAATAAAAAGGTTTTTCCTTTGGCTTTCAAACCCTTAGTTCCCAATATTAAAATAAATAAAAATATTTTAAATTTTAATTAAGGTTTATATTAAAAATTATTTAAAAAATTTTTGTTTTTGTCCCCCTTTTAAAGGAATTTTTTACGGTTTTTAAAAATGTATTTACAAAACAAGTGTACATGGGACAAAAAACAGATATGTTTGATAAATCTATGTTTAAATTTATAAACTATTGAATTAGTATAATCAGATTATTATTTTGATTTACGTTAATATTGAACTAAGGCGATCATGGAAGCGTCGCTAATAGGATTATAAAAGGGTCGCGGCGGCGGACGGTTAATGAGCCGGCAGGTCATTAACCGTCCTCAAGTTAGGCTGCCTCAAGTTAGGATGGCGCGACTTATAGATTTACCAGTGAACTTGAATCTATGAATGAAATTAACTTTTTGGATTTAAAAGTAATTCGTGATTGTAACAAACTTTCATATAGAATTTTCAGGAAACCTAGTCAAACCAATTTTATAATAAATAACAGCTCTGTCCATCCCCAATCTCACAAAACAGCTAGCTTCAGAAGTATGTTGTATAGGGCGTTTTCAATACCATTAAGTGTTTTAGATAGAAAACTTAATAAATGTAATAAAATCAATAGCTATAGCAAATGGATACAAGATGTCAAACATTTATGAAATTGGAAGTAAAAAGAATAATAGAAAATAACATTCAAGACAATAAACGTACAACACTTAAAAAAGTAAATTCCGATAAAGAACAAAAGTATGTATTCCTCTACTACAACGAACCGTTAACACAATTTACAGTTGCTAATATATATATATAAGAAATTGAATTTATCAATATATTTTAAGGCTTGTAAATACTATGTCCAACATTGTACACCCAAATATTGAAAGTGAAGATTAATTCAGGAATATATAGGATTAACTGTAATGATTTTAATATGCTTTACAAAGGTCAGACCGTAAATTTCAACAAAGATATAAAACTATGTCTCTCCTCTAAACAATAAAAAACATGTAAGATCTAATGTAGCAAAACACCTTCTGAATTGTACCCACATTATGAATAAAATAGATGAAAATGTAGATATTTTAAAAGTTTGTAATAAGGGTAGGATTATTAATGCCTAGGAAGAGTTATTTATTTTTAAAGAAAAACGTAAGAATCATGTTGATTCATGATAAACTAATGAATGAACAGGTTAATTTTGATTACGAAATAGTTTTTAATAATGTATTTTCAGCGATTAAAAGAACAAAAGTGACAGCCAATAGGAATTAGCGTATAATATCACAGCAGCCGCCATTTTGACAATTCCAGCCAATAGGGTCACATGGTTGTAGGCCTATAAATTGAGTTGTTGAACACTATTTTCCATTCTTTTGTGAATCCCTCTTGGTCTGAAGAAGGTGAGTGTGGTCCTGGAACAAAATTGATCTCCATCAATATGCATTTTGTACTTTATTGTAATATATTTGTGCATTTTGTGCTTATATTGTAATATATTTGTGTTGAGTGATGTTCACTTGCCCTGTAATTACAATAGGTATCATCACTAACACTAGTACAATGGAAATATATTTTAAAATTGGTATTCAGTTGTTGTTAAATATATTCAGTATCATATATTACATAAGTTACAATTAACATTCAAATAAAACACAAGTAACACTAAAACAGGCGACTGTCAAAGTAAAATTACAAATTAAACAAATGATTATATACCAATATCTAAATCCTTACAGCCTATAAACTCTTCAATGGGAGTAAAATTCTAGTCATATTAAACAGTCGGACAATTTAAAAAAAATTGTTTTATTGATAAAGCTTTTAGAGTAAAGTGTAGTTTATTGTACAGTTTTAACTTCTGATAGATGTGACTCTTATAACATTTATCAAGTCTAACATTAGGTACTATTAGATTGTCTCTGAAACTTATTCTAGTCATGGTTATGGAGTAAACTGTGCGTCTCAAATTTGGCTAGGTTTTCTTTTACATAAACTACATTATGAAAAATATAAATACAGACTGAAGTTAAAATTTGAAACTTAGCAAAACTACCTCTACAAGATGATTGACTAGATAACCGAGCAATTATTCTAACAGCCTATTTTTCCAAACAAAGACCCTCTTAACAGAACTTGAGTTTCCCCAGAGAGGGATCCCATAACACAGATGACTGTGGAATAGACCATAAGTCAATAAAAGTTTGTCTAAATTTACACAAAACAAGCTTTCTCAGCAAAAATGTTACTTCTGATCGTTTTTACAAATATTGTTTACATGTATGCTCCAGCTTAGCTTACTGAAAAAACCTCAAAAGTTTTACAGACTGACATATTTTGAACTCTGAAGTGGCAGCAGTGGTGTTGTGTTGACAGAGCATAACACCGGTTTTACACAGTTCAGTATATACAAATAAAGTTATCCCAACTCCCTTCAGATTAGAATATTAGGGCGCAGAGCCATAAACTCCTGAAATCCACGTTTGATACTACCTGCTGATAAAGGCTAAAACATTATTTTTCCTTACATATCTGGTTACATCTATGAAATTAATTTACAGTCGTCCGATACTTCAAGTTACAAAAAACTTAACTTTGACCCCACTGTAAAACAGAAACAAGAACTGATAAGTCCCTTCCTTCATCATGCCAAACAGCAAAAACTAACTTCTTCCATTCAAATCCTGTTGATCAATGAGCATTCCACGCCACCTTAGTTTTATGTTCTACCAAAAATCTACAAGGGTACTATCATTCTTTGTAGTAAGCCTATTGTGGCCAGCTATAATTCTGTTGCTGAATGGATTTCTGAATTTATCAATGAAAAACTCCAACCCTTGGTAAAACAGTTTTCCTTTTTATGTTTTGAATTCAATCATTTCTTTAGTTTTCTTTTGAATCTCCCCCCTCCCCCAACCTCTCCCTCCTAATACTAATCTGGTTATCCTAGATGCGACTTCACATTACACCAATATATCTTACGCTTAGGAGCTAGTAAGCACTTCCTCAGAACAAGGACGCCTAACACCAAAACTAGCACTCCGTCCCTATCCAGCTAACTCAGTTTATTCTTGAACAGAAAAATTATTCTATAGTTCCAACGTTAACGGATTAAATATACCATTATGTAGAGCTAAATGGCCCTTCCTATGCTAACTTTTTGTGGAAAGTAGAGAAGACTTTTCTTCAAAACAACCTGTCAACCCCTCTACTTGCTTCGTTTCAATGACAATATTTTATAACTGAACTGACTCCGAAACCAACCTTACAATCTTTCTCAATAACCTACAAAACTTTTAATCTATCTGATTTTCATCTGTTCAGCAATGGAAACCTAAAATTAATAAACTAAGAGTTATATAATTTATTTTTAAGAAAAAGGTAAGGATCAATGGTGAATACTGTGACATTTTCAAAATAAATATAGGAGTGAACAAGAGGGATGGCCTGTCCTCCCTCCTCTTTAATTTAGCTTTAGAAAAAACAAAAATAAGACTGGAAAGCTTCATTCAGGAATAAAATTCTACCTTTTGCCGATGAAATAGCTTTAATATTGGAATATTCTAAGATAACAGTTTTAAAAACCTGCCATAATAGGCTTTAAAGCAATTGGAGGAAGTTGGGCCTAAAATCTGTGAAAAAATGACGAGTAATGTGTTTATAAACTCGTTTAAAATAAAAAAACTATACCTTCCAAGGGTGTCAAGATTTTAAATCCTGCAGTCACAATGGATAAGAGCATATTACTCATAATATTGTATGGATCAGGCACTAAGTAAAAACATTTGAAAGGAAATTTATAGTTTTTTAAAACAAACTACTTACTATCTTAGGCCCAGATTACAATCAAGGAACATGGAGAATAGGGACTAAGAGTTTCTGTCATGATCCTCCATTATTACTGTAATTAAAAGTAAACTGCTAAGATGGATTAGCTATGTGAACAGAAGGAAGCCAAAGGATGGTATCAAAAAATATTCCACAGGGCAGACAACTATTGGGGTACCCTAGACCATGATGAGCAGATCGTGCTGAAAGACATGCCAATATTGAATGTAGCACCCAAGCTAACGGGTGGCGAAGAGTTGTTGGTTAAGCCGAAAATTCTTAGGTCTAAGTGCTCACATAGATAGATAGATAGAATTTCATCTAACAGTCTTCTTCCTAACACATAGTCATTGACGTTGAAATTGGATTTTAAGACAATGTCAAATGAAGATTGAACGGATTGAAGTTATGCGTTCTTTCTGTGTACAAATTGAGTCAAAACAGTGTTGTGAATTGTCAATATTACAAAATGTTTTAATGTTATACATTTATATAACTGTGCAATCTATAAATTTAAAAATATTTTAGTTACTTTTGAATTTTTTTCATGTATGAAAGTGATTAACTGTGTGCTTTACAATATTTGAATCCACAATAGGCATTTAATATTGAAACGTTCTTGGTTGCCTTATTCCAATTCCCCATTGCTGTACAGACGGAAATAAGAAAATACAGCTTGCTATTGGCGGCACCAGACCGGATGTTCGTTGATCAATCTTTGTTTTGTTTATGGTCTGTTATATCGTTCGTTGGATCATAATTGTTCAAAGTTGTGGGCATCTAACTG
The DNA here is from genome assembly GCA_035578905.1 of Stictocephala bisonia. Taxonomy (NCBI): domain Eukaryota; kingdom Metazoa; phylum Arthropoda; class Insecta; order Hemiptera; family Membracidae; genus Stictocephala; species Stictocephala bisonia. The sequence goes on along the minus strand of JAQJVL010000099.1, from coordinate 965,579 downwards.
GCGTGTTTTAGTGTTTAGTTGTGCTTTAAACTTTATATTAGTTATCGGAATTTCATCAACTTTATAATTCTCTTCTGAGTCTTAAAGTTACTAGGCCTATTATTACAGTTAGTTTTTGTTAGGCCTAGTGTTTGTTTTTATGCGTATAGCAAATTTGAACTGTATAAAGAACTGTAGTACGTAATTGTTGGTTTTTATTATTGTTCAAGATAGGCCTAAAATTAGTCAAATAAAAGTGATTAGTGTTTGTGCAAAATGACTGGAAAGTGCAAATTTCAGAACTTGTGGCTTGAAGAAGAAAATTGGAAGAAGTGGTTTTGGAAAAATGAAAGTGATGTACATTCAGCATTTTGTATGTATTGCAAACAATCATTTGATATTTCCCATTCGGGCTCAAATAGTATTAAGTTGCACTCTCAGGAAATAAAACATAGCTCGATAGAAAATAACCTAAAAAGTGGTAAGCAAATGATGCTAGTTCACTGTTTTCATCAAAATAAACCTTCATCTGATAACCCTATGCCTTCATGCTCTATGACTAGGCCATATATAAAAATAGAAACAGATACTGACAGGTAATTTATTAAATGCTTCTCCTACAACAATCTCAAGTCATGAAAGAGAACCTTCATTTTCTAAAGAGCAGGCCTCACTAAGGCTTCAAAGTTTTTTTATTGTCTGAGAGTATGACCAAGGCTGAAATGTTATGGGGCTGAAGAATTGTTTGTTTGTATGATTTTTAATTGTGTATTGAAATTTTAAATTTTTATTTACTACAAAACAAATGACAATTTTGTTTATCAGTGTTTATAATAGTACATGGGAGCACATGGTGGTACATAGGAACTCTTACAAGACTATTTACAAGGTAAATTAATCCACTATAAATTCAATGTACTGTTAAACTTAGGTTAGGGCTATTTGTTTTGTTGATACTGCTAAATTAAGAATTGAACCTACTGCAGACATGTGTCATCATCACATAAATCATTGTGAAACATTTAAGTAGGTAATGCTCAATTTCCAGGGTTTCTGGGGTCTAAACCTGCTTTTTGTTTTCATATTAATAATGAAATATGTCTGCAAATCCATTTTACTCACACAATGCTGTGCTTATTTTAATAAATAGTGTTACCCAACTTTAATCTGTTGTATTTTATCTATATTTGGTCTATTAAAGGTTAATAATGGCATCATTAATTTAGTAGAATGACTGAAAATAATTTAATGTTATAACGTGAACCGTATTCACCATTATTCAAGTGATGAAGTTTCATGTTGTCAGATCATGAAAAGTCATGGATTTTCATTTCTATTTGGCAGTAGACACCCTGTTTATAGAAATGACAGATTGCTTAAAACTGGCAGGGGTGTTGCAGTTTATATTAAAAATGAATTAAAAGCTAAACATTTGTTTTCATCCCCAGGCGAATACTCAGCCAAACCAGAATACATGTTTCTGTAAATAAACTTGTCTGGTAATGATACTCTTCTTTTTAGAGTGTGTTATAAACCTCCGAGGGTTGGACCCCTAGTTGAATTTAAGAATACGCTCTTGCGTCTACATCCACACTATACTCACGTTTTGATCATGGGCGATTTTAATACAGACTTACTAAAAATGGACTATGACTGCTTACAGTTTACAAGGATGTTTGAATCTCGTAACTTGTGTATACTTCCACTTGACGCCACACCCACACTATTGGAGTTGACACACTTCTTGACGCCACACACCACACTGCTGGAGCTGATACACTTCTTGACCTAATGATTGTTAGTGACCCTTATTTATTAGTACACCATGGGCAGCTTCCAGTTCCTGGTATCTTCCACCATGATCTCATTTAATCCATATTAAATTTAAAAACTCCTAACCCAAAGAGACATTCATATCTTACAGAAATGTCTGCAAAATAAATGAAGTTGAATTTTTAGCTGATGTAATATCTTACCCAATGGCAATGCGTTGAAGATCTTGAGCCAGTACACAAAATGGTGGAATCCCTAAACTCTCTTATCTTACAGCTGTATGACAAGCATGCTCCTGTGGTGACTAAACGTATCAATAATAAGTGTCCTGTTCCTTTGCTTTTCCCACACATTCTGTCTCTAATGGCTTGTCGGGACTCAGTCTATCAAAGAGCCAGAAGGTCGCAGAGTGTGGAACTTATGAACCAATATTGCCAGCTTCAGAACCAAGTGAAACAACAACTTCGCAACTCCTGTCTACGTTACATAAATACATTATTTTCAAATTGGAAACAGTCAATGACCAAGTTGTGGAGAAATCTAAATAAACTCAGCTTTGGCAAGTTACCTTCACCTAATCCAGTAAACATATCACTAAATGATCTGAACATGTATTTTCCATCATTTTCTAAACCTCCCTTTGTTGATTCTACACAAAATTATGTATCTGAGCTACTTCTTCAGAATAAAAATAATCTGAACAGACCATACTTTTCTTTCAGTTCAGTTTTACAAGATGATGTATTGAAAGCAATACATCCAATAAAGTCCGATGCTACTGGTTCAGACAAGATTTCTATCTCATTGGTTAAAAAAATACTATTTGTGATTCTTCATGTATTAACAACTATTTTCAACAAGTCTTTAAGAACTGGCAATTTTCCTGATCAATAGAAGTCTGCTCTTGTCCGTCCCTTGAACAAGATCCCATCCCCAACTCTTCCTCAGGACTATAGACCGATCAGTATTCTGCCTGCTATGTGTAAAGGTCTCGAGAGAATAGTTCATAGTTTTAGCTTATCCGAATCGGTTATCCGAGGTAATTGGGACTGGGACCACCTTGAATACGTAAAAACTCAGATAATACAGAGGTTATAGTAAAATAATGTTTCTTTTTAGATGTTACTGTTTGGGATAAAAATTATATAAATTAAAATACATGTGTCTACAAATTAATGACTAGATGTTGAGTCAAATATTTATATGGGATCGATTTTGCCCATCTTCGGACTCTTCGGACATTTCGGAGCCGATGGGAAATTGATCAGACTGTGGGTATATGATTACTGATTATTTGGTAATCAATAATGTTAAAGGCATGAAAAAAGTAGAAAACTAGTTAATTATAAAAAAAAAAAAAAAAAAAACGCAGAATGATTTAAATGTTAGTTATAATCCTGTAAAATTGTGCAGTCCTGTAAAAAAAAGTAGGAACATCAGGTTATGTCTTTTAAAAGTTGTATTACCGCAGAATGACAAGAAGTTCGGAATAAGTATTCCATTTTAAAACTCTACGTTTAACACTACAATAATAGCATTTAATAGTAAAAATCTAATGTAATGTCCATAAGCAGCATTGTGGATGGGCAATTTCTACTAGCCTTACATTTGTTGACAACAAAACCTTTCTTATTTATTTTATCTACGGTCCATAGTAGTATTCGCGTCTTGGTTTTAAGTGCAGGGTACCGTTCAGCCCGATTACCGAACAAAGTTATCATATTTATCCTGTCGTTTAACCCAATCTGCAGTACTCTCTTAATAGTGCAGGGAACCATTCAATATTTTAAAGGAACAAATTATGTTCAATACACATTTTCGTACCCCTTGGCGACGAAAACACTGATTGATTCATCATTTCATTTTCGTTATAAGCAACTGTCAACCACTCATATCAAAATACTTGAATAAAATATTGACCAATAACAGTAACAACAATAAATTACGACAATATTTCCAATACTATATTGTAAAATCATGATAGTCAACACACCAAAACAACCACATTTAGTGTGAGTGCAGTCGACTAAGCGAATGGTGTCATGAGTGAATTCATTTGGGTGGGAAAATTATTCAAATAATAAGGTACAATATCATAAATACATCTCGTGACGGCCCTGCAGCGCCTTAACCTAGCACCAACAGCCAATAGAGACACTGATTACTTGTCAAACGATTATATGATGTGTCACGCTATAATTTTCCTTTTATTAATAGTTTTATTTTTCATTGTCTGATGACTAGCTCAGTTAACCCGAGGCTCGGATAACCGAGATTCTCCTGTATAGACTATCTACAGTTAACTCTACATCAGGATAAATTGTTAATCTTAAAAATAAACTTAAACGTGGTTATATTTCTTGTATCTTGTATGGACAAATGTCTAATAGAAAATGTAATTTAGTTTTAAAAATATGAAGATTTTTGCTCTCTTTTATCTCTTTTGGTAATGTATTATACATTTTAATGCCCATATAATGAGGCCCATTTTCATAGAGTGTCAGTCTATGTTTGGGATATTTAAGATCTTTAGCCGTAGTCTCATTTTTATGATCTATACTCTATGTGTTAAAGAGTTCTTTATTTTTGTAGACAAAGATTTATAGTTCATAAATATATAATGCTGGCATTGTTAAAACTTTAAATGATTTAAAAAGTGGCTTGCAAAAAGGTCTATTGTTTACTCTGATTGAAAAGAATTGCTTAAAAAAATAATGCCATATCGGGTGAGGGAAATTAAATATCCATGGTATACAATTAGGCATGTTTTGATAACAATACTATCACAAATGACCCTTAAGGCAAACAATACCCTGCTTAAAAGAGAATGCAGATCACTAATATGGGTTTTCTATTTTAAATATTATCACAGTTTCACCCAAAGGAAAATTTAAAAAAATCGACTTTGAAATTTATCCCCCGCTATCTATTGTAAATTCATTGTGTTATG
>JAQJVL010000099.1:880802-960377 GCA_035578905.1 Stictocephala bisonia | reverse complement strand
GTGGAAAATGAAGGTCCTGCCTCTAGAAAGTTAATAACTTAATTGAAGTAAAGTATAATTAGCTTATTGATGAAGTAAAAGGCTTGTCATCAGTTGCCTTTTACGATGATGTCATATAAATTACTATTTCAGTGATTGCTGTTATTGGAGGCCTTCCTTTGATAAAGGTACACTTGTTGGAAATATATTTGCTCTTGGTAGTTGTGGCATGTAGCAGGTTTTTTACTATATTGTTGTATAAACTTGATATGGATTTCAGTTTATTGGCTGATTATTACTATTGATTTTTTTAATACCCCTTTTTTATTTTTATGATTTACTGAATATTTCATATAATTATTTTTATTTTAATGTTTATAATAATAATTTAGTTTGAGAAAATGTCAAAGCTCCTACTTGGATGTTACTATACTTTCTAATAAATACAAATAATAAGGCGTGTTTAAGTTCGTTCCACCAAAGGGTTCTATTATGATTAAAGAATCATAATAGAAAGAAATTAGACAGTAACATTTTTTAATTGCATTCTACTTAAATTCATAACAGACACGCCCGCTCATACACGTTCAATGGTATTGAGGCATCCGATGAAATAAATGTGTTTGTTAAGTTCTTTAGTTCTAAAACTAAATGTTTTTGGTGTAACACAGATTCATGGGGTGGTTCCAATGTAAATGGAAGAGCAATGTGCGGCTGGATGGGAAGACGGTGGTCATCACAGGATGCAGTGCAGGCATTGGCAAGATGACAGTGCTTGATCTCTACTCCAGAGGTAAAGCAAACCTTCCATAATTAGTTTTAAATTTTAGATATCTAATCATGTGTACTTGTCAGAGTATTTAAAAAAATTTTTTTTAGCTTCACTTGACAGTTAACATGAGCCTACAGGCCTGTGCGCGAACTTTATTCAATGAGTAAAGTACCGACCGTTGGCTCAGTGGAGATTTGAACCTTGGACCTGCCCTCCAGTCAAAAGCCTTAGCCACTGAGCCACTACGGGATATCAGCTATTCAAGAGAACACAGAATGATTAATAACTATAAAAAAACAAATGTGAGTCTAAAACTTATTCAAGTAGTATGTGAGTGCGAAATAGGTAGGAGCTGTCAAATTGAATGTTTTCTCTATGTTTGCTTGAGTAGCCATCAATTTAGTATGGCAAGTTCATTATCTTAACACACACACACACACTCACGCACGCATAGACACACACGCACATGGACTACACATTCTAGTACAGTGGTATTGGACCCATCATCCCACCCATACATGTACAGAGGTATCAACCCACCCAACCGCCCAAACACGTACAGAGGTATTATCATTTAGTTAGTCTCATTAGTGAAACTAGACAGTTATGTATATATCAGTCGGAAGGACCCTAATTCATTCTCATGAAATGTATAATAGTTGTTAAATCATACATTTAGGTTATTTTTTTAAACTAATAGATTTCAGTATTTTGAAATTAATAAAATTTACTTTCTATATAATACTACACAGTGTAGTTAGAACTGATGAAGATTGTTTATTACATACTTTGGTCTGCAAGGGCATCTGGTTGCCACTTCCAAGTGAGGTATTTACTGCTTTGTAATTATCGATATATGAACTGTGTTTAGGGGCTCGGGTAGTGATGGCATGCCGGGACATACCTAAAACAGAGGCTGCTCGAGACTGGATTCAGCAGCAGTGTAAGGACCAATCAGGCACAGGACAGCTGTCTATCGTTCAGTTAAACCTAGCATCTCTGTCATCTGTGAGAAGTTGTGCCCAGCAGATACTTGTTCAAGAGGAATATATACACATCCTCATAAACAACGCAGGTTAGCAACCACTCTTCTATGTTAACGCAAGACCTGCAATGCGGGATACCTGATTTGCATGTTTGACACAAATTTAAACCTAGATCTATAGCCTTGTTTACATGTGCCGAGTAGATGACTCAGTACTGTGCCCAGTAGTTGGTTTAAGCAAAGATTTACATGTATGCAAATGAAATAGCACAGTGCTTGAAAAAAACTGCGGTGAGTAAACTCCGGAAAATAATTTTTTATTCAATTTCGTATGGTGAATTACTTGAATCGATTTGATACTTGAATTTTATATATTGACAGTTTATTGATTATGTATATTTGAAACTATTCTCATAGCCATGATTTGTCATATGAATTGACAAATCATGGCTTTGAGATCATTTGTCAAATCATATGAAGCCATGATTTGACAAATGAAACAAAATTTGTCTCATACCATGATTTAGAAAAGGTATAATCTCATTCATGATTATAATACAAGGAAAAAATGTATACATAAAAATACTCATAATACAGAATTTTACGATTTTATTCTTTACTTCTAAAGCTGCAAGACTGGCATACCCATATCTAGAATGATAGACTCAATTGCATTTTGACGTTTGTTTTTATTTTTAGAGTCAGGGTACGCCATGTTCCAAAACACTCAAAATCACAATAAAGTTCATAAAAACTTAACAATTTCTTCCTCAGAAAACTGACAGGTATAATATGACATGATTATTACTTTAAAAAACAAAATCATTAACGTAAAAGTATATTACAAATCTATGTATTTTTAAAGATTTTTATCTGACACATATGATAATATATCACTTCACTCAACACTCACTGCACTTGGCCAACTGTTTACATGGGCCGAGTAGGTAGCAATCTAAGACGCAAAAAGTTGTTATGGAGGTGGAAGCTGAGTGTTCTCACTAGGTCCAGTGAATGGGTCTCCTCTGAAACCAGCTTCTCAACCCAGTTTCTGAGCCTGGAACTTTACTCGGCCGAACAACTTGCTCGCTTTACTGGACTTTCTGTTTACATGCACCGTGAGTGCAAGTGAGCTACTAGGCCACTAGGCATGTGTAAACAAGGCTTATATCTCCAACAGATCAACTAGAGTTACTGGCCACAGTAACACTTATCTTGATATTTTTACTATGATACAACAACTACAATAATAGTTTGTTCTGTTGTGCTCTAAACAAACATAACTGATCACTACAGCACCAGCCTGGCAATTACTGCCACTATTGACTAACTGATAAACTAGCTAAAAGTATACAGTTTTGAAGTGCAAGTTATATTTTATTATTGCCGTTTACATAGCATTTAAATTTGAAATGAAATTAAATAAAATGAAAATTGTCTTTTTGTATATACAAATGGTGAGGTTATGACTACATAGTGCTCTCTTACACGTAACAATTATTAAAATGACATATAGTTATAAATTTATACATGATTAACTGATACGAATTACTTCAATTTTTAAATAATAATATAAAAGTAGGCACATTAATAGATAAATAAATTATGTAAAGAAACAATTGAAAAATTACAATAGTAAAATTATCAAGCGAAAAAAGTAATATTATACCTATAAACATCATGAAATTTTATAAAGTGTATTTGAAGGCAGATTTACATTAGATTTATGTTACAAGTGTTTATCAGATACCTTGGATCACAAATTAAGGGAAGGCCCTGATACATTAGTCAGTCAGCGTAAACTATTATTTTAAATATCATTTCATATCAAGTGTGTAATCATTACTACTGTATGTGTGTGGGTGGGCGGGTGGGTCATTACCACTGTACGTGTTGTGGGCGGGTGGGTGGGTCATTACCACTGTACGTGTATAGCGGGTGGGTGTGTCATTACCACTGTATGATATGTGTCTATTGAATCGTTGTTCCGATATGTCCAGAAAATACTGGATAAAGTAGCGCATAAATGCTAGTTGCTGGCAACTTTAATATTGACTCTCTTTCTGACACAATGGAATATAAAAAATAAAAAAAAAATATACCAATAGTCTTAAATAATAGAACGTAACAGGACTCAGGGACATGTTGCATTGTGTACTTGTATAAGGACATTAGGCTTTAAAGACTACAAATGGCAATTTATATCTAGAACTCAGTAGGTTAAGGAAGTTTGATTTTTATACATACAGGGTGACCTCCGTTAGTAGCCAGCCAACGTTTTAGAGGTCATTACTTTAATATAAATTACTTATTAATATGAATATTGAAATGTTTGTATTTGTTTGACATGAAGGTGCATGACTGTGTTGTTAAATAACCTTCGCCAATAATTAATAGTAAGTTGACTTTGTCTGTTGCTCATGTTTGTTACTGATTATTAGCAAAAACTAACAGTTAATGCCAGGATTTGAAACTGTGCTATAAATTTAAATAATCAACAAAAATAGCATGCTTACTAAGAATATGTCCACTGCATAACTGTTCTGAAAGACAGTAGTAGCAGAATCCTAGTCCTGTAGCTTTATACACAGGGTGATTATTGAAGTTCCCCCTCACTTCTACAGCTAAATTTGTTCTATTTAAAAATAATGAAAAAAATATTATTTAAACCTGAAAACGTGTTGTTTAGTAAGTTACAGCTAGCAAATATTATAGGATGATTCCTAAGCAAATAGTGAAATAAATTCATAGTAAACTTCTTAAGAGGTTAAATATGTAGTAATTCTGATTGTATATTATGTATTTTGACCTGTAAAGTCTACTAATATCGATTGTGTTTCTTATATTTAGGGTTAAATGCTTGACATTTGAAAATGAAAACCAGTTTTCTTATATTTGATTAACAATAACTTTTTAAAATGTGTAATAAATGCGTAAAATCTTGAAACAGGTTGTAGAGGATTCATTTCTGAGAAAATAGGGTAAAAGGGTAAAAAAAAATAGGTGTAGCAAACTAAAAAAAAAAAAAAAAAAAAAAAAAAAAAAAAAAAAAAATTTACACACTTTTTGAATAAATTTTCAAAAATGAAGCTGAGATTATAAATAATTTTGAACCTTTTTTGTCTACTACTTTTGTTGTGCTTCTTAACTTTTCAGAAATTCCCTTTATCTGATCATCTGAATCCATAATGCAGACAATTGATTCTTCACAAGAATTTGCTCTGTCTTTTAACCCATCTCCAGATGTAAAAGTCCAATAGGTGAATCTGGTAGTTTTAGAGGCCCTCCATCACCAATCCTCCGTCCAAGAAATTAATATTTAAGTTAGTGTACGGAGCATTTAAAAAGTGGAGAGATGCTTCATCATGCTGGAAGTACAGAAGTTGTCTAAAATGTACAGGAACTCCTCAAGCAGCTTCAGGCAACTCTTTTTTTAGGAAATGCAATAGAACTTAGAATTTAGGCAACCAGATAGTATGAAGGGACCAATCAGGCGATTGTGCAGAAGACCACAACATAGACAGTTGCAAAACCGGTGATGAAAGTTTCATTCACCTACATCATGGGGATTTTCTTACACCCGTTAGCGTTCATTTTGCAAATATCCCAATGAATTGTGCCTCATCCACAGATAAAATATGCGCTTATATTTGTTGATTAATAACCAAACAGTTACAAAACTCCAGCCAGCTAAACATTCCTTGGTTGTTGAAGGGTCACCTTTTGTTTAATGTTGCATACAATTTATTTTGATTAACTGCAAGTTCCGCCCCCTCAATTAAATATTACATTTCCTGAACAGACAGAGAATTGGTGATGGAAGGCTTCACTCTTGGTCTCTAAAATATCCAGATTCATCTAATGGGTTATTGTGTATGGATATCGGTTAAAAATATTGTTTAAAAGAGGATCAAATTCTTGTGAAACATTAGTTGTCCATAGTATGGAATCTGATTAGCAGCCACATGGAACCCCTGGAAAGTTAAGAAACACAACTAAGTCACTAAAAAAATGATTCAAAATGTTCAATAATTATGGACTTTTTTGGAACATCTAATAATAAAATTATGTTTTTATTGGCTCAATGAAATAGACAAAAATTGGCCCAACCCAATAAATTAAAATAATGTATATATATATATATATATATATATATATATATATATATATATAGTATTATATATATATAGTAATATATAATAAGTAAAAAAGATTTTTTAGCACTTACTGCAATTTTTTTATTTTTGAGTTAACTTACAAAAATTTTTTCAGAAATTAATTCTCTACAATCGATGTTTGAAGATTTTATTCATTTAACAAAGTTATTTTTTATCAAACCGGGTTTTATGCCCTAATTTTATGCATTTTATCCTGATTGCCATTAAAAAAACTACTAAATATAGTTTTAAAACCAAAATACATAAGATACAACCAAAGTTGCCTATTATTTTACTTTTTCAGATGTTCAGCATAGTTTTCACTCTTGCTGAAATATTTTGCTAGCTGTAACTCACTATCGAAGCGTTTCGGACTATCAGGCTGACATTTTTTCATTACTTTTAATTGTAGAAATGGGTGGAAACCTTCATGAATAACCCTCACCCTGTATAAGAGATTACATATCGTAGTGAAATGTAAAATACTTCATGCATTTTGCTGCCTGAAAACCAACCTGCTATATGTAATGAGAGCTTCGATATTGGGACGTTGCACATGTTTTCCAGTCAGTGTGCATGATGCATGTGCTTAATCCCTTTTGGTCGCATGCCTAAAGAATTTTTAGTGGGAAATCCTAGTTCAGGATCACTTGTTTTCCTGGCATTGTGTTTGTTGCCTATTTATACGAACATAGAATATTCTTACTTTGGAACAGGATTATTTTACAAAACCTATTTTTAAAATATGACTAGTTTCTCCGCAATACATAGGTTTTAAAAATCTATGTCTCCTTGAAGTCTTTTATAGACATCTCTTTTTGAAAGTGTAAACTTCAGATCTGACATATTTTTTTAATAAGCCTTGAGGTTAAAATAAACTGTTTTTCATGAAATAGTGACTGGCTAGTATGACATAGTTTAAATTTTCTAGCTAGTATGGATAAGTTCAACATTGATGAGATAGTTAAAATTGACGTTATCAATGTCTTTTTCTATTACTGCCAATAACAGAAGCACATCATCATCGGATGACACCTTGTACTCCTAGAGTATTTTTTCTCTAGCATAATTTGTGAAGCAAACTGTTACACAAAAAAATTGTAGGTACCATGCAAAAAATTGTGTAAATCATTTCCCATGATATTCAAATGTGTACCCGCCATAGTTAAAGAATTGGAGTGTGCAGTATTCCTTCTTCTCCCTGTTAAACATATCAGTGTTAAGTTGGTGTATTGTTACTGCACACCTTGATAGTATAATCTTCAGTATATTGAAATACCTGTTCCACTTACCTTTGCAGGTGTGATGATGTCTCCCAAGGCCCTTACTGAGGACGGCTTTGAGTTACAGTTTGGCACAAACCATTTAGGCCATTTCCTGTTCACTCTTATCCTCCTCCCAAAGATCATCAGTTCAGCACCAGCGAGAATTGTTACTGTTTCTTCAGTTCTGCACGCTAGTTGTGAGTATTATACTCTTATTGTCAACTTAATTGCAAAGCCTATTTTACATGACATATTTTGTGATTTCACCTATAATCTTTTAAGTCTTTTCTAGTAACTTCTCATGTTGGGTAAAATACCAAGACCATACAACTGAGCATTTTTTTGCCTACTCTTTCTATAAAAGATATTAAGTTTCTTGATGTCAGAGGCCAGTTTTTATAGATAAGAAGTAGTTCCCATAGCAATAAATTATCATTATTCTGGAACCTCTTTTGTATTTAAATAGCTTTTGTATATATTTATTATACAAAAAATAATCATTTATGATGTCCTAACCATGTTGATATTTTAACTCTAACAAACATCCTAAAACCACTTTTATACTTGATCATAATAATAACGAATGTTTTTGTAATGGACAATCTTTTGTTGAATATACAAGCCTATTGTTACGGACCAGCAGGATCTGAAATTAATAAGGCAATGCCACTTCTGGCTACTAACTTTTCTTTTATTTACATACTCTAAATAATGAAATTACACACTGAAATATTTATAAACATAAATTACTAGTTAGACACCATTTTGGCACTTGAAATTAATCACTATTATATACCACAATTAATTAATGTTACTTATCACAGACGAGTCTGTGTTCCCACAATATCTGACACAGTTCTGTGTACTGTCACTAGACTGTCACAATTAAGCACTGTCACTTGACTGCCACTGTGACTGACTGTGCCACTCTGTAGACTGTCAGGTCGGTCGAAGGGTGTCTTATAACGCAGAGGTATGAGCCCAGAAGGTTCTGAAACTGCCAAAGTGATTCTAGGAGGGGATCTGGATCTTTAACGGCGCCAATTCAGGAAGGTTCTGGATTCACCCAAAGGCAAGTGATCTGCCATTCTGGCCATTCCTGGAAGAATGGTAATGGCCCCGCTGGCAGTTACTCGCGCAGGGAGGGGGCCATTACCTATGTACCAGGGAGGGGGCCTTGGTGGTGTTTGTTATGATCCGTAACAATATGTAATCTATCACAATATAATTAATACAATGCCTGTGTTTGAAATAAAGGAAAATTGGATCTTTTCAATTGAAGCTTTTTAAAACTGATTTCAGAACTTTTTCGTGGATAACTCTGCAAGTCTGTAAACATTGATATGGTACTAGCTTATCTTCTAGGATAATACTTTTATCAAGGAGGACAACTTATTGTTTTCATCAAAATGGCAGGAATGAGTAAACTTTAAGCCTACATTTCAACATAGAATATGTTTAATATATTTCAAAAGAATGGAGCGAGCACACATTTTTTTATAAACTCACTCTAAGAACAATTTCAAATAATTTAAGACCCAAGGAACAATTTATATTTAAAACTCAGATATTGATAGTGTTAAATGCATACAACTTTGATTTAGTTTTCAAGGTATTAAGGAAATCTGGTAACATAAATACTGATTCCTAAATGTCATCATCATCATCATCATCATCATCATCAGCAGGTTCCAGTCTTCTCCCGGGTCTGCTTGGTACACAGTCCTCTCCACCATGGCTTATCTTCCCACTTCCTTTCTTCCAATATGTTTTCCCATACCTCCCCTCTTCTTACTACACTCTCCTTTAACCCATCTCTCCATCTATCCCTTGGTCTACCCCTTGGACGTTTACCCTGTATCCTCCACTCCATCCACTTTTTTGGTATCCTCTCATCCTCCATCCTTTTCACATGTCCAAACCATCTAATTCTTTCCCTTTCTATTTTATCTTGCAGAGGTTCTTCATTTAATCTGTCTCTTATGATTTCATTTCGTATTCTATCCCACTTCGTTACTCCTAATCTACCTCTCAGGAAACGCATCTCACATGCCTGTATCTTGCTCTTTTCTCTATTCTTCATTACCCATGTCTCTGCTCCATATGTTAATATTGGTATGTAGTATGTCCTATATATAATTTCTTTACTTCTTTGTGGCAATCCTTTGTCTCTTATTAATCCCCTAACTAATTTGTAGAAATTTCCAGCCTGTCTAACTCGTTCATTTATGTCTCTTTCATTTTTACCATTTTCTTCCAGGACACTCTACCCAAATATTTGAAGAACTGTACTCTCTTCATTTCCTCTCTTCCCAGCATTAATTTTTCTAATATACACTCTTTGTTCCTTGTTGTTACCATATATTCACTTTTCGACACATTGAATTTCATCCCATATTTCTTTACTTCTTCTACCCACACATCCAACTGTCTTTGTACCTCTTTTATTTTACTTCCCCAAACCATTAAGTCATCCGCAAATGCCATAACCTTCATATTTTCTTCTCCAATTCTTTTTGCCACTCCACTCATTACTTCATCTAATACTGTTATGAAGAGAAGAGGTGACAGAGCGCTACCCTGTCTTAATCCGTTTTCTTGATTGAACCACCCTGTCTTTTCACCCCCTATCTTTACACAACTTTGGCTTTCTCCACAAATCTCTCTTACTCTTTCAATTATACTGTCTTTAACTCCCTTCCTTTTAAGTGCTTCCCATACCTTATCCCTTCTCACAGTATCATACGCTTTTTCCATATCTAGGAACCCCATTACTAGATCTCTTCCATACTCATAATTCTTCTCCTGCATCTGTTTAGCAGCAAAAATGAGGTCTATTGTTGATCTTCCCGGTCTAAATCCACTTTGCTCCTCTCTCAGTTTTCTTTCTACTTCGTTCCTCACCTTTTTTTCCAAAATTTTCTCATATACCTTTGCACTGTGACACATTAAGGCTATCCCTCTATAATTACTGAAAACCTTCCTATCCCCTTTCTTGAAGATTGGCACTATTACTGCCTTTTTCCAATCTTTTGGAGTTTTTCTTTCCCTCCATACCACTCTCATCACTCTGTATAGCCACTGCATGCCGACAGCACCCGCCCTCTTTATTAGCTCTATTGGTAACTCGTCCACTCCTGCTGCTTTTCCCTCTTTCATCCTCTTTACAGCTTCCTCAAACTCTAGCCACGTTATGTCCTCATCTTCCTCTCCATTTGTCTCTATTATATCTTCCTCCTTCCCCTCTCTTTGTGTTTCGACATTTGGGTTCAGTAATGTCTGGAAATATTGTTTCCACATATCTTTTAACTCTTCCTTATTCTTTATTTCCTCTCCTTCTTCGTTTTTCATCACTACATCTATTTTTTCCCCATTCCTCCTTTTCCTCACTAAAGAGTACAGTACTTTCTTACTCCCATTTGAATCATCTTCCATCATCCTAGTCCATTCTTCCATCCATTTATTCTTTTCTTCTTTAACTATTTTCTTTGCTTCCTTTTTCCATCGTGCATATTCTACCTTAGCTTCATCTGTCTTTTCCTTAAACCATGTCCTAAATGCTCTGTTTTTTCTATTTACCACTTCTTTTACCCTTTCATTCCACCATGGAGTTTCCTTCCATCTTCTTTTTGCACTTGTCCTTCCACATATTTCTTCAGCTGCCTCCACAAACGTTTCCCTAAATTTTGTCCACTCTTCCTCTACAGACTGAGGTTGTTCCTTTGGTAAATGCTTTTTTAAAACTTCTTGAAACTCCTCTTGTTTCACCTCCTCCTTCAGCTTCCACACTCTAATTTTTCTCTCCTGTTTTTCCCTTGTCTTTCTTTGTTTGTTGGTCCTAAATTTCAACACTAACAGTCTATGGTCACTGTCCATGGCTTCCGTAGGGATTGCTTTGATGTCTAAAACTTCTTTTTTTATTTCCTCCTTATATATGAAGTAGTCCACTACTGACTTCCTACCATCCACTCCTCCATACCATGTTATTTTATGATTTTCTCTTTTAGCAAACCAAGTATTTCCCACAACTAGACTGTTTCTTTTACAAAATTCCAATAATCTATCTCCTTCTCTATTCTTGTTCCCCCACCCTTCTTTACCTATTACTTCCTCAAAACCTTCTCTATTTATACCAACATGTGCATTAAAATCTCCCATGATTACCAGATTCTCACTATCTACCTCTCTCTGTAATTCGTCTTCAAAATTTTCTTTTTCTTCTAATGGGCATCCTACCTGTGGAGCATATACTTGGATCAATTCCAAATTGTATCCTTTCAGATTAATTTTTGTTCTTATTATTCTGTCATTAACTCCTTTCACCTCTGCTATTACGTCCTCTTTAATTATCCAACCTACTCCGTTTCTCTTTCCCTCCTCATTTCCCTTCCAATACAGTGTAAACCCTTCTCTCAATTCTTTAACTCCTTCTCCTCTCCACTTTGTTTCAGCCAATCCCAACACGTCTAATCTCCTCCTCTTCATCATATCCACCACTTCTTCTACTTTTCCTCTTAACGTCCTAATATTGAATGTGCCAATTCTCAATCCTAATTTCTCGCCGGGTCTCTTTCCTTGTTTTCCGTCCTTTCCGAGGCTTGTTGTACCATTTTTGAAAGCAAGGTATTCATCCACTACTGGCTTGCTAGGCCTATCGTAGCTTCACCAGAGCCCCGTTAGCCGTCACTTTTCAGAGTTCCTGTAGAGCCTTACCAGCAACCTTGGAGGTACCAGGGCTCACGAAGTCCCAACTGGTCTCGCCTCTACAGGCTATCCCCTACTTTATGACGTTGCCCGTCTCCTACGACGTGGACGAGGGGTTGGACTTCTAGGAGACATTTTATACATTAATAGGAGACATTAATACATATACATTCCTAAATGTATATGTATTAAATTCTCGTAGTATCCTAAGTATCAAAATATTAAGTACTAAACTCAATTAAATAAATATTATTTTTTATTCCAAAAACTTTTCTACTTGAACACAACAGTAAATCTGGCAAAGTAAGGTATATATTCATAGTAAACATATTCATAATCATGTTGGGTAAAAAAAACACTTTGTGTAGCTGTTGTAAAATTATAGCCAATTTATCAAGCAAAACCATAAAGTTTTTAATACCACTGTACACTATTTTTGATATTTGATACTATGTAAAATTCTATAATAAGGAAAGAATAGAATTATAAATATATATTTTAATAAATAATATATATTTAATATATTTCTTTCTAATCGTTGTATAATGGTTTTTCTGTTTTATAGGTGAATCTATGAGTTTTGATGACATAAATTTAGACAAAGCATACAATCCACGAATAGCCTACTACAGAAGTAAAATGGCAAATGTTTTATTTACAAGAGAACTATCCAAAAGGCTCAAAGGTAAATTTACCTAGTTGTTTTAAAAGACTATTTTGAGTAGTAACTGACCAATATCTCAGTTATCTATAAGCAACCAACTTATTTAGTACACATAGATATCTGAGAAAATTGAAAACACGATACAATACCTTCCAAACTCTCACATTACTCTGTAGGGATTTATAGAGAGGTTTTACCAGATCTATATAATGGTGATGCAGTTTTAAACAGAAATAACATAAATAAAATAAAAAATTGTCAGCACTTGTTTGTTGTCTACCGTCACTTTCATAACATGGAATCAGAGGCTCAGATGTTGATGTAGAAATGATGTCTTGGAGAAAAAATTGCTTGCACCCTCAATTACTCTCCATACCACAATGACTTATCAACAAATTGCATATATTTCTGTCAGAGGGGTGTGAGCTACTCCATCTCAAAGTCCTGAACTTCAATTTTATCGAGAATTCTTACTAAGAGTTATGAGTCATTGTAGATACTCAATCGGTTATGAGTTATTGTTAACAAATTCAAACAGCTATACAGGGTGTTCTGAAAAAAGGTGCCCATAAGGCAGGGCGTGATTCCTCACATCAAAAGAAGAAAAAAAGTTCTAATTAACATAGGTCCGAAAATGCTTTGTTAGCGAGTTACGGCTAGCGAAAGATTTCGCCTGAATTTCAGTTCCCCTGCTGAAACGAAGCCCTACGGGTATTTGTTGGCTGTTAATTAAGATGTACAATTTAGAGCTCTTTATGTAAAATGAACTAAACAATTGAATAAAACCGTTTCCAGACCTGTAGCTGCAGTAGTTTTTAAGATATGTGACGAAATACGCGAAACTTGGTCCCGAAAAACAAGTTCCTTTTAGGTTAGAAGCAGATTTACTATGTTAAATGTACAATAAACCCAAATTTTTTTTACAGAACTTTTAGAAAATTTAATTTCGAAGAGAAAGATGTAAAATAAGTCTATAATAGACAAACGCAACCTTTAAAAATAATCCTTAATTAGCCTACATACAAAACGCATGAAAAATAGACAAAATCTGTTAAGCTCTCTACAAATGTAATATTGAAATTAAAACAGCTGTTGTAATAAAACAAATGATTTAAGGAACAAAATAATTTCTATTTAAAACATATGTTTAAACAATGTAACATTGTTTATAATAATTTAGATAAACATGACAAGCAGCTATTTTTCCCATTGCTCATTATGTGCGTGTGTTGATCTGTACTTTAATACAAGTTAGTGCGAGTGCCGTTGCAGTTAATTTTTGATAGCTAATAATATCTTATTCATCATGGCAGGTAATATGAATAGTATGTACACTAATGGTGAAATGGGAGACATGCATTTAATGTACGGTCTTGCACATTGCAACAGTCGTGAGGCTAGACTACTCTATCAGGAACACTTTTTTCGTAGACAGTTACCGACTCATAAAATGTTTTCTTCCATTCATAGAAGGCTAAGCGAGACAGGAACCTTTAAACCTGGAAAAGTTGCTAGATCAGAACGGCCACGTACAATGTGTACAGCTGAATTGGAGGAGGGCGTGTTGGACGAAATAGAGAATCATCCTGGAAGAAGTACTAGAGAACTAGCCTTGGATTTCGGTGTTAGTAATTCAATTGTCTGGAAGATTTTACATGAGCAGCAGTTGCATTCTTATCACTATCAAAGGGTCCAGGCTCTTTTGCCTCGAGATTACTTTCCTCGTGTTCAGCTATGCCAATGGCTTATCCAAAGGTGCAGAAATCCACATTTTTTTAATAACATTATCTTTACTGATGAAGCAAAATTTTCAAGAATGGCTATTCTTAACACCCACAATACTCACATTTGGGCAATTGAAAATCCACATGCTATTTCAGAGAACCGTTACCAATATCAGTTTTCTATAAACGTATGGGCTGCTATTCTGGGTGATAAAATTTTTATTCGTTTTTTACCTGATAGGCTCAATGGTGAAAATTATTTACATTTCTTGACGACTGATCTGAATGAGTTACTCGAAGATGTGCCACTATACACACGCAACAAAATGTGGTTCATGCAGGATGGAGCTCCAGCTCATTACACATTACAAGTAAGAGAATTTTTAAATGAAGCATATCCAAACAGATGGATTGGTCGAGGAGCCCCAGTAGCATGGCCTGCAAGGTCACCTGACCTCAATCCTCTTGACTTTTTCTTATGGGGACATTTAAAGTCGCTTGTCTACGACTCGCCTGTGGATACCATAGAAGAGTTACGCACAAGGATTATTAATGGGATTCAAAGGATACGTGAGACACCTGGGATCTTCGAAAGAGTTCGGCAGTCTATGAGAAGACGGCTGGATGCTTGTATTTTGAATGAGGGGAAACATTTTGAAAATCTACTGTGACGTGGTTAGTTTTTTAGGACAAGTGTAACTTTTTTGTTGAATGATAATTCAGATAACTTTTTTAAGTATGATAATTTATGATTGTTAAAAATGTTTACTTGATAAAAAATATTAGTAACTCATTAATTTGTTTTATTACAACAGCTGTTTTAATTTCAATATTACATTTGTAGAGAGCTTAACAGATTTTGTCTATTTTTCATGCGTTTTGTATGTAGGCTAATTAAGGATTATTTTTTAAAGGTTGCGTTTATCTATTATAGACTTATTTTACATCTTTCTCTTCGAAATTAAATTTTCTAAAAGTTCTGTAAAAAAAATTTGGGTTTATTGTACATTTAACATAGTAAATCTGCTTCAAACCTAAAAGGAACTTGTTTTTCGGGACCAAGTTTCGCGTATTTCGTCACATATCTTAAAAACTACTGTAGCTACAGGTCTGGAAATGGTTTATTCAATTTTTTAGTTCATTTTACATAAAGAACGCTAAATTGTACATCTTAATTAACAACCAACAAATACCCGTAGGGCTTCGTTTCAGCAGGGGAACTGAAATTCAGGTGAAATCTTTCGCTAGCCGTAACTCTCTAACGAAACATTTTCGGACCCATGTTAATTAGAACTTTTTTTCTTCTTTTGATGTGAGGAACCACGCCCTGCCTTATGGGCACCTTTTTTCAGAACACCCTGTATAATGTGTGTTAGTAATAGTAAATAAAAGCATAGTCTGTGAATAAATGTTAATTTAGTCCACCACACGTACCACTTACAAGTTAATAATATACGAGGTACACTCAAACAGTTCCCGGAATCGATGTCCAGAGACGCACAGCGTGGTTGCCGGTGGGAATTTTGTCGTCTATCAGATCGTACAACTAAGGACAATCCATCACGCCAGGAATAATCTTATGGAGAAACGTACTTAATATCGTGAGCCGTACCTCGAACAAGTGATAAGGATCAGCTAAGGAAATGTTCATCTTGTTCAATAGATACTTTAAACAACAACTATGTATTTTACATTTATCTATTGACCAAGATGAACATTTCCTTAGCTGATCCCACCCGCCCACCCATACACGTACAGTGGTATTGATCCACCCGCCCACCCATACACGTACAGTGGTATTGATCCACCCGCCCACACATACACGTACAGTGTTATTGACCCACTCGCCCACCCATACACGTACAGTGGTATTGACCCACCCGCCCACCCATACACGTACAGTGCTATTGACCCACCCGCCCACACATACACGTACAGTGGTATTGACCCACCCGCCCACCCATACACGTACAGTGTTATTGACCCACTCGCCCACAGATACACGTACAGTGGTATTGACCCACCCGCCCACCCATACACGTACAGTGTTATTGACCCACTCACCCACCCATACACGTACATTGTTATTAACCCACCCGCCCACCCATACACATACAGTGGTATTGTACCTAACCACAACCTACTATTGATTTATAAAAGTCCATAGTACCTAAAAATAGACCTAAAAAATCCATAATCAATACCAATGTATGTGTATGGATGGGCGGGTAGGTAAGTGTTAATCTCAAATTACACGAAGTCATTGGTGTTTCATCAAAAGAAACATTTATAGCATGTATCCCACAATCTTCGATGAATTAAGGAAATTAAGGAGAAGAGTATTTTGAAGGAATAGGTTTGTAAGATTTTATCTTTGTCCAATAAACAAATTTCAACCAATTCCGGAAACTTTGTGACTATACCTTGTACAACTAGAATTCATATACTGTTTACTTGTATGTGCTTATTGGGATAGTTACTGTTTATGAGTAAATATATATATTTATAGTGTTATTTATTTAATTGAAATTTGTAAGTATTCATTAGCATAGTGTGCATATTTTAAAAATTTAGTATCTCTACTTATGATTAGAAATGGAAAGTAGTTTTGTTTAAAAAAGACTGTTTCACCAACTGTACTCCTGCATGTGCAATTTGTACATTGGGAGAAAAATATCATTGTATTGTAACTTTATTGAACAAAAATATTTTGAACTTAAAACTATTAAAAGACTGAAATTTTGGCCACTAGTGGACTGACATTTCAGCGGGTCGCTTATCACATTTACTACTACAGGCTCAAGGAGCTGCTTGATGGCATGGGCTGGTCTCTACGAGAGTGTACTGATGTTTTAGATTGTATAATACATTCAATAGAATAGTCTAATTAATCAATAACCAATAATAAGTTCAAAACTGACAAAAGTTTAAAAAAAGGTATATCAATTTAAACCATGGATGGACAATACTGTTGGTATTAGTGTAAAAAGATGTAACTTATTATATTTAATATTATTATATTAATTTATTATTATTAAACGTACATTTTCATCCTTCATTTAAGTTTGTACTGAAAGTCTTTCCTACAAAACTAAAAAAAACTGCCGTCATTGAAACTCACAAAAACAGCTATAATTTTGTTATAAAACAATTGGGAAAATAATGATAAACAATATTGTTTATTTTTCAGATAAACATGCACTTTTTAGTTCTGACCGGTTTGGATTCAGTGTTGAACCAACAATTACATGCACTTCTTATTTTAAGGGAAGAATTTCTGAAAAATAAATAAAAATAAACAGTACTGGGCTTTTCTTGGGTCTGAAAAAAGTGATTTGGTAACTCATTCTTTTTTATTAGAAAAATGATTCTATCATGGCAACAGGAAGCCAGTTTTTCATTTGTTTAAGAATTATTTGCAGGATTATGAGCAATGCAAATGACATGGAGTGGAGCACCTCAAATGTTCTGGGGCCAATGTTATTTCCCATAATTTTAGTGATTTATGCAATGGTAATTTTAGTAGTAAAATGGCAGATTTTCCCAATCATACAGCTTCATGCTGTGTAGTTGAGGGGGCACCCGAGGTGCGACATGGACTACCTGAGGGTCATAATTGGACACTCGAGGTGCGACATGCAGCGAAAGAGAACCCAAAACTAACACTCGAGGTGCGACATGGCGAGTTAGTACCACCGTACGTGTATAGGTGGGTGGGTGGGTTAGTACCACCGTACGTGCATAGGTGGGCGGGTGGGTTAGTACCACCGTACGTGTATGGGTGGGCGGGTGGGTTAGGTTAGGTTAGGTTGAAAATATACACGTAATAAATCAATCAACAGTCGAACAATTTTGTTGTTTCAAAGCCTCACAGAAAATGTTGCTTAGTTCCAAACAATGAAAGAGCTGTAACTTTTGTAAAATTTAACAACATATCAGTGTAAAAGTAGTTTCTACTTTTAACGAAAGTCAAGTATATTAAAACTCTAATAATAATCTATTTAGCTATGTAAAGCAGATCGGAGTGTCCAGAAAAAATTATAGTTCTACTACTTTTTATTGAAATAAAAATAATTGTATTTCCGGAAAATATTGATTCCTTTTAAGTGTGAAAGGCTGTATTTAATTACACTAGTTATTGAAATGGTGTGATTATCCTAGTAACATAGGTCCTATTTTGTATATAAATATATATATATATATATATTTATAGACACAGAGAGAGAGCGCGTCTACAACCCTGCAACCCTTCGCCGGGCTACCTGAGGTGGCATGTCGCACCTCGAGTGCCAGTTTTATGGCCCTTTGGGTCGCTGGGATTAACACAGGTAGTCCATGTCGCACCTCGAGTGCCATCGTAGTTGACTCCCAGACAGTAATTCAACAATTTATGAATAGTTATATAGAAATAGTTAAATTTTTTTAAAGAAGGTTATAGTAAGTGCAAAAAAATCAACGTATGACATTTTAATCTAATCTAAGCAGGAACATTAAATTTGTTTCCATACAGGAATAATAATATTTGAGAACAAAATCATTTATAAGCTTTAAAAATAATTGTGTGAACACTTATAACATTACATTTTTGCATACTTGGGAAAGTTAATGATTATTTTTAACTGAATAAAGTTAAAGTTAATACTCTAAAAAAGTAACTTATTGAGGTTAAAAGTTAGAATAAATTGAAACTAACTGATTAAAGTTAAATTATTAGAAAATTAACTGCAATTGAAAGTTAAAAGTTATTTTTGATACAGTATACGACATAAAGAAATACTTAACCTGTAATATCTTTTATTATTTATAATATCTTAGATAAATAGGCCTATTTATAATACATTATTATACAATACTATTAATTAGACCATAGCAATTTCTATAGTATTTTTTTTTTTTATATAACTGTCCGAAATCTGATAAATTAAACATTTAATTTAATTTCTAAAATTATTAACAAAAACTGACATAAGTCTTTGAAATTAAAGTTTTAGATTTTTAAGCTATACTTTAAAAAATCAATTACTATCTTATAGGAAATTCACGATAACAAAACATTTTTTTTTTTAATTGGTGCTGATAATAAGAAAGGCCAAATAATACATTGACATGTTGACTCCAGGTGATTTTTATCAGGCTGGAGATGATAAGGAAGAGTCACTGATAAGAAAGTATGGGGATTAGCGGTAAACAAAAACTGAAGGAAATATACTCACTCTATAAGTGAGTGAAAGCAGATCTGTTCATACCATTTTCGATAAGCAATTACGTTTATTAGATGTTTAAGAATTTGCCGTTCTGAATGCATGTTTTATTCTTACTGAAATAAGTTAATTAAAAATTATGAAAACTATCTAAATCATTAAAAAAAATATAAAACTAATTACCATTGATAATATTATTAATATTAAAGATAGTGTTATCATTATCTTTTCTTTTCGATAGCAAAATAATGAAAACAGAACAAAATATAGCAATTGTAACTTGAAATATGTTCTGCAATCTTGAAGATAGTTTATTCTGTGGCGTGGTATCATATAATGGATTGATTTTACGTAGTAAACCTAATTTAAAATAAACGTTTGAGGAAATGTTGGTTTGATTAACCATTTAAATGGTTTTTCCCGACTACTTTTGAACAGGACAATTTAGATATGTAATGATCAATTAATCAAGTATTGACAGCATTAATGTCAAAATGCAACTGATTTTCCTAATTAATTATACATATAGATGGGTAAACAGGTAAAATTACATTATTAGATTTTATGAAAGATAAACAAGCTTAGGCCCAACACGTTGATTTAAAACAAGATAACTAAATGACTATCTCAACTTTATCCCTAAACATAAACTAGTCAAGTGAAATGATCACCCCAGGGACACAAGTCAATCCCACAACAATAACAATTGGGGGATGAGGAAAACAATCGGTCTTTGACCTGAGTTTTAGATACTTTCTCCCCAGTCCACATTCCACAGACCAAATGGCACCTTTTATCACATTTGAAAAACTAACTGAGTTACTTTAACCGTTAGCCAAATTAACTAACTAACTAGTTAAAGTTAGAAGTTAAACATTACCAAAACTAACGAATAAGTTAAAAAGTTAATAGAAAAAGTAACGATTAAATTTAATCATTAATCCCAAGTATGTATTTTTGTGCTATAAATTACTTGACCATTAAATAAAAAATAGTTATTTGTATTCTGAAACATTATTATAAGGCATAATTATAAAACTTTTGGGTTTGATTATATCAGATAATGTGTAAATATGAAATAGAAAACAAACTAATAGATAAGACAAACAATAATCCAATATCCCCCTGTCGATGAATAAGGAAAGAATGTTTAGATGCAAAGTGATATATGCAATTACAGAATTCTTTATGTTTATAGATCTTGACCAATGGCTTGTTAAATAGTTGTGTTAATTTTTAAGATACGGGAGTGACAGTGTACAGTCTTCATCCTGGAGTAGTTGATACAGAGCTCTCTCGTAATCTAGACAGTGTACTATTTCCTGGAGCCTCGTGGCTGTACAGCAACATTGGTGGAATTTTCATGAAGAATGCCAAGCAAGGAGCTCAGACAACACTGTACTGTGCTATTGATGAAAGTGCTGCAAACGAGACAGGACTTTACTATGAGTGAGTTGGTAAACAGGGAAAATTGTTGAGTGAAAAAATTTAACTAAAATATTTAAATTTTGATAAAAAACATATTTTTACTGTCAGAAGACATTCTTTATGTATTTATTGTTATTCAACATATTCTAATTGTAATTAAACACATTTTAATCAGTCATAATATAAATGTTTATGGTAAATTGAGGCTACACTGGTCAACAGTCAACAGTTATTTTATTCTGATATCAAAATGTAGTCCCAATTCTATTCTAATTTTTTCTAATGAAGGATTGGCTTATTTAAAAACGATTTTATTCCTATATTAAATATGTCATAGAATACGTTATTAGTATTGGTTTACAATTATTTGCTATTGTTAAATCAAAATCAGCACTCACGAGTGTGGTTGGAATGTACCAATATTTCAAGTCATATAAGTAATGTACTTTTTGGGATCTACTCATATACACAAGGAGTAGGCTGAATACATACACACATATATTTATTTTAGCAAAACTTACCAGAATTTTTAACACAGTTAATTCAAAAACTTCTAAATGATTTTTTTTCTTGTTGATAGTGACTGCAAAGTTGCAACTCCAGGTGCATTGGCTAAACATGATGAAGTTGCCGAGAAGCTGTGGGATATCAGCCTGGATATGGTCAATTACTCGCCTCCTCATCCCTTTGGAAAGTCAAGTCAATCAACATAGATCCTTTGAAAGATTGTTTGCCATACCCCTCAATAAGAACACTAATATTGTGTGCATTTATTTACAATAATTGTTCCTATTTTTATAAAGAGTATTGTTGATCATTTTTACAACCAATAACCATCTGAGATTTCTGTAATAATCTGTCGTACGCACAATCAATAGTTATTGCCCAGTGGCTTTTATTACATGTCAATTGATGAGAGTTGAAATGATTAGATTTATAAAGACATTTCTATATTATTTGTTTATGTCATAGAGATAAAATAGAATTAATCAAAATCAGCTTAAAATACCCAAAGGTTACCCAAGATTGTAAGTGGGTCAATTTACCTAAGCTGTTGCCAAATTCAATTTATTGCAGCATTTGTTTTGAAAGAATGTAAAGTTATATAATGCTTTTACCTTTTTATATAGTAAGATTTAGCTGCTAACCTGTAATTCTAAATATATTTTGCTAATTTTTTAGTGTAATAAAAGAATTAACTTCAAAAATTATTTTTGGAATTTAAAATCCACTGTTACTTAAGTATTTTAAATAGAAAGTTTGATAAGTATTTACTAATTACAGCAAGCAAGCTGAAAACTAAAACTAAAGCATTAAGTACAGTTAAAACCTATGAAAAAACCCTACAAAAACCATAATAAAGACAATTAAATTTGAACAGTGCTAAAAATAAACAATCTGTCTGTCCATTACTGGTGTTCCACATGTACCTGACTGAAGTATAGATGACAGTATAATAATTGGGATTCCAACCACCTGCAGTGTTCTTAAATAGTGCACTTCTAAATTTTGAAAATACAATTAATTGAAAGTCTGAAAAATTAGCTGTAAATCTGAGCCCAATTGCCTGATAAAGATTTAATATAAAATTGTGGTTAAACTGAAGTTGTGCATACATGATGAAGTTGCCCACCCGCCCACCCATACACGCACATTGGTATTGACCCACCCACCCACCCATACACGCACATTGGTATTGACCCACCCGCCCACCCTTACACGCACATTGGTATTGGCCCACCCGCCCACCCATACACGTTCATTGGTATTGACCCACCCGCCCACCCATACACGCACATTGGTATTGACCCACCCGCCCACCCTTACACGCACATTGGTATTGACCTAACCTAACCTAACCCACCCGCCCACCCATATAGATACAGTGGTGATGACCCACCCACCCACCCATACACATACAGTGGTATTGACCCACCCATACACGTACAGTGGTGATGACCCACCCACCCACCCATACACATACAGTGGTATTGACCCACCCGCCCACCCATATAGATACAGTGGTGATGAAAGCAAGGATTGTTTTAGATACAGTATAGTCTCTCCATTACAATTCTGTATCTAAAAATGACACATAAGAACATAATTTTATCCTATTTACACACACACATAATAGTAATTTTAACCAACCTAGCCTACCTTTAATCAGTCGAATCTATTTTTAATTAACCTAACCTAACCAACCCGCCCGCCCACCCAAACACGCTTAGTGGTATTGACCCACCCGCCCACCCAAACACGCACAGTGGTATTGACCCACCCACCCACCCATACACATACAGTAGTATTGACCCACCCACCCACCCATACAAGTACAGTAGTATTGACCCACCCGCCCACCCATACACGTACAGTGGTATTGATTAATTAGAGAACCCTTACCATTGGTATAGACCCGCCCGCCCAGCCATACACGTACAGTGCTATAGACCCACCAGCCTACCCATACACGTACAGTGGTGGTACCCATACTGTACGTGGGTCATACAGTAATTAGTTATTATTATCGAAACATTTCAATACTTTTGAAACATAGATGAATTGAAAGGACTGTTTCTCTACAAATAGAAACTAAAATAATATAGTTTTATAACTGAAAACTTATTAGCTATCACAAGTGCCTAAATATTTTGTACACTGCGAGCAGCAACGTATACAGCAATTAAGCATTTTTCCTCATTTGTTTAATGCACTTAGCTGATTAGAAGCTTATTATGCTAATAGCTAGGCCTCATTTTAAAGCTTAATTTTATATAAACAATAGTGGAAATAAGCAGTATTGAAAGAAGACAACCCTTATTATAAAACTAGGCTTAAGGCTGATTAAAATTTAAAAAAATTTTTCCAAAAAGTAATAGCATTTCTCTCATAAAAATTGTTCAAATTTGTTCTAAAATATGCTGTTTAAATAATCTAACACATCAATGAGTTACTTGTTATAATATTTGACTAATAATTTAAACAGCAGCTTTTACAATGTAGGTTTTTCAAAGTCTGTAATTGAGTTGATGTAGACATAACCACCTATATATAAGTACAGTCATCAGGGCCGGGTTTAGTATTTTGGCGACCCTAGGCCCAATAATTTTTTCCACCCCTGAGTCTGGTTAAAGTACTTTCCTAAAAACCTTTATTAAAAATTATATAATTAATTCATTCATAACATATATATAAGACCTAAATATTAATTGCTTAAACACCACTCCACGATCGAATTTTAATGCATGCACCAAATAATGAGGACAGCCAGCGCCACGAGGAATCACGAAGCAATCTGTAGTTATTTGGCATCACTAATACGGTCATCCTCCTCTATACTAGGAACATGGGAATTGCATAGGGCTGGCAGTGGCAATACAATGTCTACCCCTAAACGACATCCAATGAACTTCAAAATCAGAATGCTTTATTAGCCTGATTTTTTAATTGATTCAAAAATTTGTTAAGTTTTGGCTATTTATTTCTAGATTTTTTTTCTCTCGGCTGCACACCCCTTGGGTGTTTGCCCATAGGTCCGGGCCTATTGGGGAATCCGGTCCTGACAGTGATAATGACCCTCCTGCCCACATATATATTGACCATCCTGCCCAACCACATATATACAGTAGTTATGTCAATGTATGTTTTTAAGTTCACAAAAGACATGATGTTTAGTTTAAAGTTTTATTTTTTACATACTATTTCTCTAGTCTGGTAATTCATTTGTTTCAACCTTGTTGTGAAACACCTGGGCTAAGGAACTTTTAACTAACCAATTGTAACTAATTACAATTAATTTTCTTGAGAATTGAAATATTTATACCTAATAAATATATGTTGTATTTATTAGGTATAAATATATGTTGTACAAATATATTCTTAAAACCATTATTGTGAATTATTTATTTCTACTTACCTGTTTTCTTTATCAACTCTCATAAACAGCTGTTGAGATAAATTAACATTTTAAAAATCTCTTACTTCCTCACTTATTTGATTTATGTATTGAAGTTAATACGTCGCCACAAAGATTTAAACCAATCTTAATATATAAAAATCCAAAAATGATGTACTCAATCATCACCACATTTTTGGATTCATTGAACAGATTTTGATGAAATTTGGAGGAAAGTTATCTTTCGTATCATAGAGACCCATTAAGGCAGGGTTTGTTGATATTTCATTCCTAAGTGGTAGAAACCAATGTTATAACTGGTTTCTTAGTGCAATTCAATAAAGTCCCACTATAAATTGAAAAAAGTTAATGTAGGTCATATGAAGAAAACCAAGCATAATTAGTATTTATATAGATAACAACACCTAATCCCTTTCAACAAATAAAACTCTTTTCAACTAAACTTAATGTGGTGTTTGTATCAACATTTAATTGATCGATTATAATTGATTATTTAAGTGACCTAACCTTTCTTTAATTGATTTGGTTGGATTTTGTTTACAACCTAATAAAATATAGTAATAAATATATTACTGTATAGTGAAAGGTAATAAGGGTTAATGGTTAATTATATGTACTACAGTGGCAATAACCCACCTATACACCTGCATACTGTTCAAGTTACAGTTCTTGGGTTGAGTTTGGTGGTTAACAATAGTGAGTTTAGTGACTAATTTTTTAAAATTAGTGACCTTAAGTGACTTGCAATTATGAGAAAATAGTGACTAAATAGCGTGTTATAAATGGCTTACCTACCCGTTGTTCAAGTCTAAAAAGTCGTCTAGACAGACTATATGCAGGTTTTAGCCATTAGTAACATTTTATTCCATCAGTCTGGAGCAACAACTCCAATAAGGATTTTAAACTAAATGAGCTATAGGTGATAAGTATAAAATACTACAGATGACTGTATTAGCATGAGTGGGATGACTTTAAAGACAAATTCTCATAAAAAATAAATAAAACAAAAAGGTCCTCCCCAACTTTCCCTCCCTTTTTATTTTATTTTTTTTATTGAGTCAAAAAAGCAATTACAAAATCTTAATACACAGATAAAGAACCTTACAAACTTACTTAGTATAAAGGAACTTAAAAGAATATTATTTAATATAGAAAACAAATTTTTTGTTTAAGGCAACACAAATTTCTTTAAAATAAAATGAGTCTTATTAAATCAGCCTTTTTGAAAAATATATAATAAATTTACACATTTTTTAAGAAATCAATTATTAATGAAGTTTTCTTTTTTTTGAACCGAGTCTTGAACAGATTCTAGTGTTACCCTCTGTTGGCTAGCTTCTTCCTGTACCTTTGCTACTCCTTCCAGCATAGCATGAGCTAACGCTGCTTCTTTAAAATCTTTTTTTTTTTTTATAGCTAGTTTTAGTCTTTCATTGGCCTCGCTTAAGAGAGTAAAATAAATAAATAAATATCATTTATTGCATGAAACATTACATGTACATTAAATGTATTGCAATCGTCCCTGTATCTAGAATTTATTCCACTCATACACATATTTTTCGCCATTCAGAAATAAAAATCAGACACACTTTCTCACACATTCATACGAAAAAATATCCCCCTCAGCTAGAATACTCAGTTTAATTTTTCTAGGTCTCCCAGGTGTGTGCCATGAACTCGTCTAAGCTATAGAATGCTTCTGCAATCAACTTGGTTTTCAGACGAGTTTTAAACGCTTTGAGCGTATAGGCACACTTAATTTCATTTGGAAGCTTGGTGACAAAGTGAACTCCTGCCTTCGAGGGCAAACGTTCATAAGCTACCGTCCTGTGCCTTGCAGTACGGTAGTCATCCCTGCCTCTAGTAGCATAAGAGTGTACATCGCTATCTTTTATGCTTTCAGATTTTGATTTGAAAAAAAGACATGTTTCCAGAATGTAGAGGCAGGGCAATGTCAACAGCTTCAAGTTTTTGAAAGCTGGCTTGCACGACTCTCTTTGATTTAATTTTGCAATTGTTTGCACCACTCTTTTTTTGGAGAACGAAAATTCTTGAAATGTTTGCACTTGAGCAGCCACCCTACACCGTCAGCCCGTAGGTGAGGTGGGGGTAAATCAGTTCATAGTATGCCGTCATCAGTACCTGAGTTGGGCAATACCCTGACAGTTTTCTCAAAACATAAATTCCTGAGGAAAGTTTTGAGCAAACGTGGTCTACATGACAATCCCAAGTCAACCCTTTATCAAGGTGTATTCCGAGGAATTTGGCTGTGTAGACCTCTGTGATCTCAGTGTCATCCAGCATGACTGTCAAGCTGTCTGAGTCTTTTTGTCGCAAACAGAATTGAATGAAACTTGATTTGGTTGGATTTGTTTTGTTATTGAGCTCGTTGAAATGTTGAATGGTGCTATTGAGCTCGATGAAAGTGATTTTTTCGAGTTCGGTGTTTGAGTTCGCTTTCAGATAGAAAGTTGTGTCATCTGCATACTGGACAAGTTGCCCTTGTTGTACAGATGCGCCAACATCGTTGACGTAGATCAAAAAGAGTAACGGGCTAAGTATGGACCCCTGCGGGACATCATAGCTCAGTCTTTCCTCCTTCGATCTGACGTCCGATATTCCAACGAATTGTGTTCTATTACTGAGATATTATTCAAGCCATCTTAGAGGCACTCCTCGTATCCCGTAATATTCAAGTTTGTGGAGAAGTGAGTAGTGATCAACACAGTCGAAGGCTTTTGACAGGTTGAGAAAAACACTTAGCATTTCTTTTGACCCTCAATTCCATCCACTATCATCTCGACTAGACGTACGACGGCCTCTGTTGTCGATTTCCCACTTCGGAACCCGAACTGGTTGCATGATAGTAGATTGTGCCTTCCCAGGAATTCCACATATCTTGTGAGAAAAACCTTTTCGAAAATTTTGCTAAGAATCAGCAAGATGGATAATGGGCGGTAATTTTGAGCTGAGAGTGGGTCGCCCTTTTTGAAAATTGGTGAAACTTTTGCTTTTTTCAATGAATAGGGGAAAATTCCGGTGCAAAGTGAGAGATTGATGAGATGTTCCAATGGTCCCAATAAGTGCTCAGAGCACTTCTTGAGGAGCCAAGTGGACAAGTAGCCCGAGTCTTTGGACCTTTTTGATTGGAGTCCTTTGATCACTTGGTCTATCTCATTTTGAGAGACTGGGGTCAAGGCCATTGAGGCGACTGGACTCGGTGCTGATGGTGGGTGGGGCTGACACGGAGAAGGACCAAGACCTTGGTCTACTCCGACAGAGGCAAAAAATCTGTTGAACTCATCTGCCACCCTTAGAGGGTCTTTGATGCGTTCATTTCCAACTTTTAACTCAATTGGTTTGTCAGTAAGTGGATTTTTATTGTTGATTATGGCCCATGCTGTTTTTGATACGTTTTTTGACGTGAGCAAAGCTTTGTTGACGTCATAAGCCTTCGCAGCTCTTATGACTCTCCTATAGATTCTCTTGTAATTTTGGAAAAAAGATATGAATTCTTCATTTGGTGGGTGCATTTTTATTTCGGAAAGAAGAAATAACTTCTCTCTCGAAACAAGGATACCTTTGGTTATCCACTTGCACTTTTCCTGCCTCAGTTTTTTTTCTTAACCTCTTCAGGGGGCAGCTCACGTCTAAATGAAAGTTGAAGGTTGATTCAAAGCTTTTTTTTGCGTAGCTACATATGGTTGTCTGCCCTGTGGTGACTCATTCGGTGGCTGTGGGTCGGGTGTAGTTGGGCCACGTACGGCCTCGGTGAAAGTGGCCGTCCCCGGTGTCGTTTTCGGCCCCGAAGACGTCAATCCCGGTGGCCCTGCGTGTCCAGGAACCGGCCGTCTGGCTGTCGGTTGTTTCCCGGAAATATTTGTTAGGGCCTCTGCTATGAGCTCCACCAGCGCTCGCTTCCCTCCCATCCCCAGGTGCAGCCCGTGCGACGTGAACAGGCGCCTGTCTATCCCGCCGATGTTGAGCGCTGCCACGCCCTCATGCCGGCTGCACAGCTCTTCGATGTAGTTATTCACCACATTGATAGTCCTGTGGATTGGGCTACGGTGGTCTAGTTCGTGACGCTGAGGCAAGGTGCAAATGAGCACCTTGGAAGACGCCCTACAGCAAAGGATGTTTTATGATCTCTTCGTGCCTTCCTGATGAGACGTCATTAGAGCCGGCAATTAGGACGTAGCAGTGATCTGCAGCTGGAGCGCTGGACTCAGGTAGCACGATGTCCAGCAGACCAGCGTTCGGCTTGCAGATCCAAGTGACGGAGGTGGTCCGCGTTACCAAATCACCCATCAGCCCCGCCAGATGTGAGAGCGTGGCTGTCTCCCGTTATAGTGACGTTTTTTAACGGGAGTTGGGATGTGGGGCGCTTCTTTTTCTTGCTATTTCAGACGGCGAGGTTATAATTTTGGCGTTTCTAGGGCGCAACATGCTTGGCTACAGGCAAGGTTTCCCTTTTTTTCTTCTTCTTCCGCCTCACTGTAGTGAAGCCATCGTGTTCTTGTGGAAACACGATGTCTTCACATTGTCTTCTTGTGAAACACGGAGTTTTCACTGGGAAGTCATCTCCAGGATAAGAAGGCCGGGTCATATCCAACGGGGAAACTGCGGTGGATTGGAGTCTATAGCTCGCCAACTCATGGATGGAACTTCTCTAGTGTACGGATGGAACTGATCATTTTGGTTGTTCTGCCTTCAGGATTTTACATTGCAGACAAGGGGAATGGCTATAGGCTCAGTCTGGGTACAGTGGTCAACAAGTGGTGATGAGATGATCAGGGCTTTAGTCGCGGGTTTTTCAGTATCAGTGCGCTCCTTGGGGATGGGCAAGGAGAAAACTTCTCTCGTGTATTGCAAAAGCCTCATTTCATTCTCCGCGGAGTGGTTTAGTATGGCATTATATTTTGTTCTGAGAGACGCCACCTCTTCCTTTAGTGCAGTATTCTCCTTTATAATATCTTCAAAGGTGCGTTGCTCAGAGGGAGACTAGGGTTCTCTTGGTCTGGAAGATTCAGAGTCAGGCGTCGTTGGAGGGCCTGCAGCACTGGGGACGGGTGTATCGGGGGCCGCCGCCAACCTCGGAGATTGTACCGGCGCGCAGGTGGACGATGCGGGCGCCACATCCCTACTAGGGGTAGGGGTAGTGTCAGTTCGGCCTCTCGGCGACATCAATGATCTCATCGTGGTTGGATGTGGACCCGAGTGTGTTGTCTTAGCCTCGATGACTTCCATGCGATCTGCGTTGGTCTTGATCATCGATTTGCATTTAGCTCCTAGACACCTCCAAACTACCTCTCCATTTTTTAAAACGTTGCCTTCTCTACATTTGTAGTTGCCAACTCAATTCGAGGCTTGCCGGTTTTAGATGTTTCAATGGCGATAGGCATTTTTGGAGACTAAGTTTTTATTTGTGAATAAATAAAATGGCAACAATTAAGTAAATAAATACAGGAATGTTAAAACAATAAAATAATATGGACACCAGAGGCAGAGATACACAGCCTTGTTGAGAATTTAATGAAAGTCTTAATCTAATCAGGTACGAGATTTGCTAACGCCTGCTATCGGTGCGCTGCAGGTGATTGTCACAGTCAGCTGATCCAGTAATTGTTGACCTAAGTCAGTTCGGCAGGTCAGATATTGCAGCGGCGTTCAGCTCTGCGGCTGGTCACAATGCTGTTTGGAATGCTGATAAGACAAAGAGCCGCGCTCTGTGAGCAATGACCGGAAGCTTGTTGAACTACGGTGCATGCAGGTCAATTATGTGTCGTTTGGTTGGCAGCAATAGTTCGTTATGCGCATGCGCGACTTTTAAAGCTGAACGAAACGGGGGTGGTTTTCCAAAACTTGTTGTCAACAGTTAAAACTATGGTTCAAAAAGTGTTCATTACAGTGATGAGTACATTGCTTACCCAAGTCAGAGTAGTATGGTAGCAATAGAAAACACGTTTAAGCACTAGTTGTACTGCACTAGGAATAATACGTTGAGATCTAACTAGTTAAAATTAGCTTTAAAGTCGGACTACATAATTTTCTTGTGTTTCACAGGCAGGCCAAGCCTACCAACCTCCCAAGCTTTTCTGTTTCTTCTTTGCACAATTTCATTAATTTTTGCTCTGCGGGCTGTACATTACTCATATAAGAAGCTAATAATAATCGTAATTTAATAATAAAATATAATTCACTGATTGAGGGAATTGAATCAGGTATAAGTTAATGTGTTGGGATTGTTAATTTACCAGACTCGTGAAAACCTGCTGTTTCTATCCACAATTATATAAATTATATTCCAAAATTTTTAATAAATAAGTAAAATATTAAATTAAGGAGTACAAACTGTGTTTATTTATGTTTAATTCAAGTTTATTTGACCAAGATTGTAACGATGACTACCAATTGATGAATGACAGATGCAAATGTCAATTTTAGTATGCACATATAATTTTTAGTTCTTTATTACCCAACCTGACTGCATTCCGATAACCTGCCTAACTGACTAGTGGAAGCTGTCGGACTGTACTGGACTGAAAAAATACCAATATTTCTGTTGGTTGCTGATTTATACATCACAGAACGTCCAGGATTATGTCTTTATAAACAATGTGATTTAAGCAGTTACTACAAACAATACACTCTCCATAGGCAGCCATAATCAATCAATGATGATATAATTGAAGTTATTACTCAGACATGATGTGGATGTACCGATCTGATCGTAATTGGAAAGCAGGAGTGGAGTGAAGAGATGGGTAGTTCATGAACGATTGAGTCATAGTCAGCAACTTAGTAAACGAGTGAACTTATTCGTTCATTATGATTTGTACTAGTTCAGTTCAAAGTAAAGTGAACATCAGAGCTGGAACATTGACAAAATCATTAACTGTAATTATTTATTTTTATCAATATTAGCAATAAAAACTGAAATTTGAAGAAGGTTGGTTGAACAAATTTACATGTATAAGTAATAAAAAAAGTGAATCTGAAACAAAGCTCATAACAAAACTACAAAATCACTCCACAGTCGGTTGCACAAGTTGTTGTTCATTACATCATTTTAAACTAGTACATTACAGTGAAAGATTCGGTCGTCTAGAGTGGCATAGTGTGGTTAGAGTTTATGCGAACTTGCGCATGTGTTGGAGGTAACCAGCGCATGACTTTCGTTTCACTGTAGTCTGTTTCTGCTATTCAGCTGTTGTTCATTTTGTAAAATCGCAAAAACCATCTGTCATTCTGAATCAGCAGTACATAGTTTGTAATTAAGTTGCACTACAAATACAGTTCCAATTAATTGTTTATATACAAAACCAGATAGCGTTCTGAAGAAATTAATGTTGTAAGTTTAAGGTGTAAGGAAAAATAGTTTCTCAATTAGATGATTTCTTTCTGCAGCCGTCCCTTTCATTCTGTGACAACGTCGCATGTTATTCTGTTTTGGGGTGCACCACCATCAAGAGAAAACAACTTTTCATTAGACAACATGTAATTTTAGACTTGTTATTATGTCATTCAAAGTTCTTGCTAAAGATTTTTTTAAATTTTAGTATGTCTAATTGGTAGTAATAAAAACCAAAAAAGCAAATACCAACTGTGTGTAAATTAATTTCACCCAAAAACTCATTTTCTGTTCTAGACAACGCCTTCAAGCCTTGCAATTTGTTAAATGTTGAGAAATTGACAAAAGTCAACATCTTGATTGGTGCATATGAGAGCAGGCAAGTTCATGGAATTCTCTTAGTTGCCTCCTACCAGCTAATTTCATAGTGACTTGCTTCGAACCAATACCCACCCACCCACATACATACAGTATTGACCCTCCACCCCACCCATACATTTTCGAAGGTAATTACCACCGAGTTTGTATGGGTGGATAGGAGGGCAATACCACTGTACGTATGCGAGTTGGTGGGAGGTCTGTCTTGTACATGTACTTCAGTACCACTGTACATGAAGGGGTGGGCGGGTAGGTCAGTACCACTGTACGTGAAGGGGTGGGCGGGTGGGTCAGTACCACTGTACGTGTATGGGTGGAAGGGTGGGTCACTACCACTGTCGTGTATGGGTGTCCAAAATGCTGACCCACTTGCTTGTATAGGTGGGCGGGTGGGTCAGTACCACCGGGCTTGTATGGGTGAGCGTGTGAGCCAGTACCACCGTTCTTGTATGGGTGGGTCAATACCGCTGTATGTGTATGGGTGGGTGGGTGGGTCAATACCGCTGTATGTGTGGTAACCTGTAAATTTAACAATTTTTTGATAATCTGGAAACTGTTATGGCCAAATATAAGTTTCCTCCATCTAGAATATATAATATGGATGAGTCTGGCATCAGTACAGTGCCTAATAAAACGCCTAAGGTAGTGTCTCTTCGAGGTAAGAAACTAGTTAGCAAGGTATCATCTGCAGAAAGAGGGAAGTTGAATACAATCATCTGCGCTGCCAGCGCAACTGGTAATTATGTACCACCTGTCATCATTTATCCAAGGAAACGAGAAAAACAGGAATTGATGAATGGAGCACCACCTGATTCAATAATGATGTGTTCAGACAGTGGGTACAGCAATTCAGAATTGTTCATAGATTGATTAAAGCATTTCCAGAAACATGTGATTGCCACTAAGGATAATCCAGTGTTACTTGTGCTTGACAATCATCGATCACATATAACTCTGGAGGGTGTTTTGTACAGCAGAGAACGTAACATTCTGGCCTCTGATACATTTATGGGTAGACGAGTGGATCAATACCACTGTAGGTGTTTGGGTGGTTGGAGGGTGATACCACTGTACGTATATGAGTAGGTGGGAGGTCCATCTTCTAAACATTTATGGGTAGACGAGTGGATCAATACCACTGTAGGTGTATGGGTGGGTAGGAGGGCAATATCACTGTACGTATGTGAGTAGGTGGGAGGTCCATCTTCCATACATTTATGGGTAGACGAGTGGATCAATACCACTGTAGGTGTATGGGTGGTTGGAGGGTGATACCACTGTACGTATATGAGTTGGTGGGAGGTCCATCTTCCATACATTTATGGGTAGACGAGTGGATCAATACCACTGTAGGTGTCTGGGTGGGTAGGAGGGAGGGCAATATCACTGTACGTATATGAGTAGGTGGGAGGTTCATCTTCTATACATTTATGGGTAGACGAGTGGATCAATACCACTGTAGGTGTATGGGTGGGTAGGAGGGCGATATCACTGTACGTATATGAGTAGGTGGGAGGTCCATCTTCATACATTTATGGGTAGACAAGTGGATCAATACCACTGTAGGTGTTTGGGTGGGTAGGAGGGCGATATCACTGTACGTATATGAGTAGGTGGGAGGTCCATCTTCTATACATTTATGGGTAGATGAGTGGATCAATACCACTGTAGGTGTATGGGTGGTTGGAGGGTGATACCACTGTACGTATATGAGTAGGTGGGAGGTCCATCTTCCATACATTTCTTGGTAGACGAGTGAATCAATACCACTGTAGGTGTATGGGTGGGTAAGAGGGCGATCTCACTGTACGTATATGAGTAGGTGGGAGGTCCATCTTCTATACATTTATGGGTAGACGAGTGGATCAATACCACTGTAGGTGTTTGGAGGGTGATACCACTGTACGTATATGAGTAGGTGGGAGGTCCATCTTCTATACATTTATGGGTAGACGAGTGGATCAATACCACTGTAGGTGTATGGGTGGGTAGGAGGGCAATATCACTGTACGTATGTGAGTAGGTGGGAGGTCCATCTTCCATACATTTATGGGTAGACGAGTGGATCAATACCACTGTAGGTGTTTGGAGGGTGATACCACTGTACGTATATGAGTAGGTGGGAGGTCCATCTTCTATACATTTATGGGTAGACGAGTGGATCAATACCACTGTAGGTGTATGGGTGGTTGGAGGGTGATACCACTGTATGAATATGAGTAGGTGGGAGGTCCATCTTCCATACATTTATGGGTAGACGAGTGGATCAATACCACTGTAGGTGTATGGGTGGGTAGGAGGGCAATATCCACTGTACGTATATGAGTAGGTGGGAGGTCCATCTTCCATACATTTATGGGTAGACGAGTGGATCAATACCACTGTAGGTGTTTGGGTGGTTGGAGGGTGATACCACTGTACGTATATGAGTAGGTGGGAGGTCCATCTTCTATACATTTATGGGTAGACGAGTGGATCAATACCACTGTAGGTGTATGGGTGGGTAGGAGGGCGATATCAATGTATGTATATGAGTAAGTGGGATGTCCATCTTCTATACATTTATGGGTAGACGAGTGGATCAATACCACTGTAGGTGTTTGGGTGGGTAGGAGGGCGATATCACTGTACGTATATGAGTAGGTGGGAGGTCCATCTTCTATACATTTATGGGTAGACGAGTGGATCAATACCACTGTAGGTGTTTGGGTGGTTGGAGGGTGATACTACTGTACGTATATGAGTAGGTGGGAGGTCCATCTTCTATACATTTATGGGTAGACG
This sequence comes from Stictocephala bisonia, assembly GCA_035578905.1. NCBI lineage: Eukaryota > Metazoa > Arthropoda > Insecta > Hemiptera > Membracidae > Stictocephala > Stictocephala bisonia. Next base: position 925,069 of record JAQJVL010000099.1, on the reverse strand, counting down.
AGTGGATCAATACCACTGTAGGTGTATGGGTGGTTAAGAGGGCGATATCACTGTATGTATATGAGTAGGTGGGAGGTCCATCTTCTATACATTTATGGGTAGACGAGTGGATCAATACTACTGTAGGTGTATGGGTGGGTAGGAGGGCAATATCACTGTAGGTGTATGGGTGGTTGGAGGGTGATACCACTGTACGTTTATGAGTAGGTGGGAGATCATTCTTCCCTTAGATGTATACCAAAAAGGACTTAATTTGAGAACTAAATTATTGGTAAATTAGACAGTAAAACACCATATTTACAGAGATTTGTGATTATATACCGATATTTTGAATTAATGAGCAATGTTTTTTGTTTGATCTGATACTTAGAATGGTTGAAATTTCTTGGAGCTGGAGTATAGCTAAGATGGGCTCCACCTTCGTACTTGTACATCCCAAAAGCTATCAGAGCAGTTTGAAAACAAAATCCTGTTAAACACTTTAACAGCTGATATATCTATTCTTTGAATAAATATTACTCTAAATTCGCTAGTTTAAAAACACAGAAATTATAAATAAAATTTACAACTTAAGAATAAACAAATGTTAATTAAATTATATGAAACAACACACGACTTTTTAATATAGTTTATTACAAAAACAGTACAATAATCCTTGTGTCAAAGGACATAGCTTCCTTAAAAATTGAATGTAATTCTAAATGAATTATATATGTTGTGCCTAAATATAAATTAATAATCCAACAGACAAAAAATAATTAAAAATACATTACCTGTGAGTGAGAGTATCCACTGGGTTTACGCTATTATTTCTGGTGCCAAAAGGCAATGTTTTAATTTGAAACAATACAAAGAGACATTTTAACAAAAACTGTTAGCATAGCCTACAATTTATTGACCACTATCATAAAGATACTACAATCATTTATTGACAAATTATGCCTTTTTGTTGTTGACTTTAAAGTATTTCTATACAAACAATAAACAGTCATAAGAACTATCAAAACTCTTAAAATAATAATAATAGTCAACTTAACTTTTAAACTCATTATAAATACTTAAAATCACATTATATTATACATTGTATTTACTGGCAACAGTTCATTTAAATATTGAATAAAGACAGTATATTATTAATAAGTAAAAGTATTCTTTCCCAAACTCAGTCTAAAACGGTAAATAGAATAATGGTATTTGATTTTCGACAATCGATGAGCCATCTTGGGATAATTTAAAGGCCGAAGAAGTTAGTACTCACATGTGGTATAACACCCAATGGTCTTATTCACAACAACATTCTTCTGCAAACTAATTCTAAATAAAATTAGAGAACATTACATTTGTAATTAAAAACTTTAACAATATAAAACATATGCAATATACCTAAGTAGCTAATTCACTGATGTAAGATACAGATTCATTTTCAAATCAAACAAAACATTTCATAAAAACAATACTACATTTTTCAACATAAAATCTGTTCAAAAAGAAATCTAAGGATAATAATTATAATTCAAGAAATTGATTTCATATATAAAGGAATTAAAAAAAAAAAAAAAAAAAGTTTTTAGGGTTTCTCCAAAAATTAGCTAAAATTATGATTCCAAACAAAATTGCTATGATTTGATTAATTTGAGAATTTTACTGGAAATTTGGAAAACAATAAAACTCAAGAGGAAATAATTAGTGCTATTCTAATATTCAAAGAAACGTTTGTAAAGTTTTTATTTACAGCAATAAGTTTTATTTTATTAGATTAGTACTGAATAAACTTGTCAAATTACTATGCAATACTTACTGCTCATATAAACAATTTTATAACCTACAAAAAGCTAGAATCCTATATAACATTTATTTTGCAACCTTCATTAAAAAATTAGGAGAAAACTGGGTTGTATGAAACAATATTTGAGATAAGAAAAACAAAATTACATACAATTGTTTTACTATCCGCCAAAATATTGCAAACTAAATATTTAAAAAAATGAAGAATATATAAAGTACTCAGGTTAAGTTTCAGTTATTTATGTTAGGGTTACAAATAAATTAACTACTACGTTTGTGAAATGTAACGTTTGGTTTTCTTGACACATTTTAGTAATTGTTTTACTGAGCAATCACCTTTTCATTTCATAGATTATACAACATCTATTCTTATGGTATCCATGGATGAAAGATAAATATATATATGTATAACATTTAATTAAGTTCTGATCAATATGAGCTACATTCATTACATGAGAACTACATGTTCAAAACACTAGATTCATACTTATAAAAATAGGGTACATTTCAAAAAATCTTAATTAAATGTCAATTATATTTGTTTCTATGATACACAATTTCTATGTCTAAAAAGAATAATAAATGAACTAAGACTATTTGAACAAAGAAGATGAAAAATGTAGCTAGACCAATGTATATCCTACTATAATTACAAATTAAAAAGTATTATGTTTTCCTTTAATTTACAGGTATAACAAAACTACTTATTAACAAATTGTGGAAACCACATAAATTGCTTTAAATTCTGTTCAATATTGAAAAGCCATTGTAAAATTAGTCTAGTTACTCGTATATACATTTGTCAGAAAAGCCCTTGTAAACTATCGGAGAGGAACATAACAGAATCTGACAATGGAATGAAACTTATCACTTAATGATAAGGTTTGTACTTGGCCTTTCACACTAGTAACAAATCTGAACTGTAGAAATATACAGGAAGGATCTAACAGCAGTTATCTAACGAGGTTGGCCACCATGCTAGCAGTGAGCTCGTGCAGTTCTTGCTTACTGTAGTCTTCCGGGAGTGGTAGCTGGTTGACTAGATGTGCCAACACAGAGACAGACATTCCAAGGGATTGAGCTGAGTCTCCACGCTGCAGGATCAACAGAGTTCTGATCAGGTGTACTGCTCGCTTGGCAATCTCCACTTGGCACAATCTTCAACAGTGAAGAACAAGGATAAGTCCGATTGCCCTTCTAGTAATGTGCTACATTGTGATATGTTATTGCGCTCTGCCAAGGAAAGCGATTTTAATGTTAAAATTGAACTGATTATGATTTTTTTATTATTATTAAAATGCTCCACTTGGTCAGTTTATATTGTTGAAAACAGAATTATCATCAGGAATTATTGAACAGAAATTAATTAAAAACCAAATGTTAGGGTAGGTTAAAAGGCTCTAGGCAAGGAATTGATATACTGGGAGAGACAGGGCATCAGCAAAACTTACCTGAGAAGACAAATCTACTAACACTAGGCAGGATAAAACAATTAAAGACACATTTTCAGTGGCACTGGCATTTCCTCAGGTGAGTAGAGACACTTACTCAGCTTCAACTCAGTTGAAGGTAACTTTCTGATAAGAAACTTTAGTTGAAACCAAGTCAGGAGAGTGCCAGTGGCACTGAACATTTGTATTATTCGTTGTTTCTGTAATTATTATCTCCTTCAAAGCGTTATAGGACTTACCTTCTCAGTAAGTTTGCTGAGGTATTACCCATATCTATTAATCAGTTCAAACAAGGGGGAATTGTGAGAAGAGAACAATTAAAATAATTTGTTGATTTACCACAGTTATTCTAATAAAAGAATTATTGAGACAGCATGGTATTGGGTGTGAGTTTTGGCGTCCTAAGGCTGCTATTACCTGTGGGACACTTTAGTGGAGCAACTATGGAAACACGGTGTCTCCACAGTCCTAAACAAGTACTGTGTTGATACACAGTGGCGCAACAGCATAAAATAGATCTGACTCATCCTGATTATAAGTGGTTTGTTGTATTTTTGTATAATCATAAATACAAAAAATGAAGTTGAAAATATGATTTTGAAAGAAACATTGCTTTCACTCTAAGACAATGTTCCAGTAGGAGCGATACATGTTTCGGATTCCACATAAAACTGTACGTTCCTTAGTCGCACTGGCTATTGGGCTATTAATAAATAGCTCTTTCTACTAACAGTAGACCTTAGTTAATAACAATGACTACACTCATCTAACTAATTTGCCCCTACCTCTATAATCGGCATCTTACAATGGATAATGAATAATAATAATGATCTATGTTAGGCGCCTTCTTTGTTATCTGAGAGATGCTCGTTTTTAACCTTCGAGCAGACGCTAAGCGGAGGAATCCTCCAGGTCAATTTTTGTTGTTGTCTGAAATTTTTATCTTGGGGTTGGCAGCGCTGTCTCTTTGTGTAGCTGTCACCCCCTCTCTCCACAAGCATTTGACCCCCCTCCCCCCGCTTTCACCGACCAAGGCCAGTTTGTTGAGCGATGCTCTGAGGTGCTGGATGATTCCTCCGTGAGCGTTATTTTACGTTGATCGATACCTTGAGGAAACCTCCGTGAGCGTTATTTTGTGTTTTGTGAACACGGAGGAATGGTGTGCGATTGTTTTTTATTTGGTTTTTTATATAATTAATATGTACAGTTGCTTTATATATTAGATTTATTTATTTTTTTTTTTTTGAAAATGGAAGAGGAGGAAGAAAGGTTGGCTAGACTTATTGCGAGTGTGGAAAGGGAAGAACAGTGTGTAAATGAACGTAGACCTACTGGACCTTTTATTCGAGAGTTGTTCCCGGATGAAAATTTACCTAATCCACCTTCAGACTCTGAAGATGAAGGTGAAGGAGTAGAGGAGCTGCCATGTGAGGAACCAGACGATGCATATTTTCAAGACGTAAGTCAAAATATTACTTTTCATGATGACAATGATTTTGATGATATAGATTGCATTCCATTAAAACAACGACAAACTGCAAACATTGTAACCAGACAAAATGGGAAAGCAGCTTATTTTAGTAAAGACAGAAAGATGCTATGGGATTTGCAGCCCAAGAATGCACAAGTAAGGGCACCCCTTAGAAATATTTTGCGGATGAGGATGGGGTGTGTGGCCCAAAGCGCAAAACATGCAAATTCCCCGATTGAGGCATGGAATCTATTTTTTAACGATGACACAATAAATAATATAACAGACTACACCAACATATATATTAACACAAACAAGAAAAAGTTTGCCCGTGAAAGAGACTGTAAAACAACAAATCCCACAGAAATTAGAGCTGTTATTGGCTTACTGTATATGGCCGGTGTAATGCGTAGTAGTCACCATAATCTAGAGCATCTTTGGACCATTGATGGGACTGGTGTTGAGTTTTTTAGATGTGTCATGGTCGCTAAGCCGATTTAAATTACTTTTAAGAGCTATGAGGTTTGATGACATCTCGACAAGAGCAGAGAGAATGGCAATTGATAAATTGTCACCTATAAGAGACTTTTTCAATGACTTCGTTGACTTATGTCAGAAGCACTATGTTGTAAGTGAGTTTGTGACTGTAGATGAGATGCTGGAATCGTTCCGTGGTCGATGCTCATTTAGACAGTACATGAGAAGTAAGCCCGCCAAATATGGCATTAAAGTGTATGCCATGGTTTGCGCAAAAACCTTCTATACTGCAAACATGGAGGTATACGTGGGGTCACAGCCCGAAGGACCATATGTTGTCAACAACTCTAGCAAGGAAATTGTAATTAGGATGATTGAACCTATCTCTGGTTCCGGTCGTAATGTGACCATTGATAATTTTTTCACTATCATTCCTCTTTGTGATGAGCTTATGAAGGATCATCGGTTGACGCTCGTGGGAACGCTGAAGAAAAACAAGCGTGAAATCCCATGTGCTTTCATTGACACCAAGACACGCCCAATGGGAAGTTTGTGCTTTGCATTCAGAAACAACTGCTCGATGGTCTCATATAAAGCAAAGAAAAACAAAGATGTCTTACTACTATCATCGATACATGACAGTGACACTGTCGATATGACTGAAGACTCACGCACATTCCAAAAACCAGAAATTATTTTGTTCTACAATTCAAGCAAAGGTGGAGTAGACACCGTAGACAAATACAAAGAGAGCTACTCAACTGCAAGAATCACTAATAGATGGTCAATGCGATTGTTCTACACTATTCTTGATGTAGGATGTCTCAACAGCTACATAATTCTAAAGAAGAATATCAACCAGCCTTTTTTGAGAAGAAAATTCATCAAGGACATAGCATTTGCTTTGTGCAAGGACTATGGTCAGCAAAGACTTACGTACCGTAACATACCTAAACCAATGAAAGTACGGATGTGTCAGATTCTGGGTATAGAGCAGCAACAAGTGCAGCGTGATCCACCACCAGATGAAGTCACTTCAGGGCGATGTCACATTTGCAGCTGGAAGAAAAATCGGCCATCAAAGACAAGATGTATGAAATGCAAACTGTTTATATGCTGAGAGCATTCTGTGGTTACATGTACAAAGTGTAACACAGAAGAAGATATGGAGGTAGATAGTGACTCTACATAAGTCTTCTTTCCTTCACCTTTACTTCTAAAAACCAAGATCTAACTGCCATGACTTGTTTTTAGGATGAATTTTTAGGAAAGCTTCAAAAAACAATTGATTTATCACATAACTTTAACATGTTCAAGGATTTTTAATTTTATTTTATGAACGTAACATTGTTTGTTTTGTCCTTCTATGACTATTTTAATTTACTGTAGTTTAATTGTTATTATATTCAATTTATTGTTTATGCAAGGAAATTCGATAGTTATTATTTTATAATAAATAATGCGATAGTTGTATTACAAGCTTTTTTATTTACTCCACTACAATTATTTCTATTTATATAATATTCTAAATAGCTATTACTTAAAAAATATGAGATTTTTAGTCAAACATTTAAAACATGTTTTGCATAATTCACAATAGTTATATTCGTTAAGTTGTTATAGTAACTCCACAATTTTTTGCTGGGATAAAGCGTGAAAACTATTTTATTTATTATATGTTTATTTTACACAATAAAATTATTTAGAGTACATTTCGTGCTTTTATTTAAAACCCGGAGGAAAACTCCTTGAGCGAGAGACGGCGTTTGAAAATTTAAGCGACCTCTGCAGGGTTAAGGAGGGACTTGCTTTTCTCAAGACTATGGTAGTTTCAGATGAAGATAGTATTGCTTAAGATAATTACCAAATTACGAATATTTTATCATTGTAACTGTCTTTCATTTGAGAATTATCAGGTAACTTAATTTGTGGCTATTTATAGCTTATCTGTGCATACTTAATAGAACAATTTTTAAGAAAATTTCCCTTTTTCATGTCTACAGCTGAATTATTGTCTTATTAAGAAATATGTTTTATAATTTCTTTTTGAATAAATAAGAATTTAAGTAAAGTACCCTCTAACCCTCCATATGATAAAGTCGCATGGTGCGACTCAGGTAGACCCTTCTGTACTGATAGAGTCGCACTGTGCGACTATTAGTTTTCGTAAAATTACAACTATAACCGGCTACGCAATAATCTTGATCGTTATATAGTATTAAAGAGGAATAAATTCCCTTTCCACCAGTATAACTGGAATCGATATTTGGAAGTCTTTGGAAGTAGTGGGGCTATAACAAACAGCTGATTGGGTTTGCTACCTTGCGTAGTGTCCAGCTGTAGTGTGTCAGTAGTTGTTTTGATTTGCTGTTGTTATATGCTGTACATGTTTGTTTACTGTTTTTTTTTTTTATTCTCGTATGTCGTGTTAGTTTATGTTTTATTATGAGTGAACTAAGCCGTTTTAGTGCGATTAGGGAGTGTTTAGATGATCTTAGCGGCGCAAGTGACAGTGATGTAAGTAACCAGTCAGGTGACATTGGAACAGACTTATATATATATATACATATATAAAGGGTTATATATTTCTTCACATGGTTTAATTTTTTTTGTTTATACATAATATACTTTTAGGCTTCTATTTGAATCAAAATAATAACAGTTATAAGTGTTTTATTGAGAAAAAAAAACTTTGAATATTTCAAGTATTACAATAATAGTCTAAATTTACCATCGGAACATTTTTACATTTTTAAAAGTTCTCAGTGTAAGTTTTTGTTTTTTTTTTATTCATGTGATATGTTTTCAACTCACAATTAAATTTGGAACATTTTAGGTATTTTGGAATTTTTACTGCAACAAATTAGTGTGTGTATATATATATATATATATATATATATATATATACCACCTCAGAGTTGGAACTTTTTTTTTTTTTACATCACCCTGCCGACTAAGAAAAAATTTTTTTTGAAATAATTGTGGCGGACGCCACGCGCGGCGAAGTATTCAACCATCGCGTGCGCATGCGCTAGGGTCGTGGAGGGGAGCTGGACGGAGCGAGTCGCGCAGTGTCGAAGACACCAAGGGAGGTAGGAGCAGCGCGTCGAGGACTCCGGACGACGACACCGCCAACGGCCGCTCGCCAGCTAAGTAGCCTCTAGTTTAAGTTTTAGCACCCATTAACAAAAATGTATCGGCTAGGCTAAATTAACCTTTGGGGGGGGGAGTAGTCCCTTTAGGTAGGAATCAGGTAGCCATCTAAAATGTAGAGTTTCGGTAATGGAGGGCACGAGGGGATCGCAGCCACCCAGTTAATTGTAATTATGTAAAACTATATTTGCCCTTATGGTACATTTATTTAGAGCTTATCAAAGCTGGTTGTGATTTGTAGGGAACCGTCAACTAGCACTCACGCGGCCTAAACCATAGGTCCAGCCCGCGCGCTTCTAACGCGGCGGAAACGGCGTAAATAATCCAGAAGAATTTCCCACACGGCCTCTGTCAATTAAGGTATTAGTTTCCAGTCAGGACCGATCCGAACCAATCCTCATCATTAACGATTAATACAATATTTTTCTTTTTTCTCGCCCGTTTCCCCGCATAATGGTAAGTTTGTATTTTTATTACTAACTTGTAGAGTATGTTATTATGAACATTTTGATGTATAACACTTGGTATTTTCTCAATGATTTCTATTTTTTGGTAATTCTTTAAGGAAAGCATGCAATTAGCCTGAAAATGCCCTATCATTTTAAAGTGAAATACAGTAGTCATCATGTGGAGGGTTAAGTGATTCTAACCATTTTGTTTGTATTTATTTAAAAAAAGAGTGAAAACTACATATTTAAAAAGCAGAAAGACATTTATTTCACATTATATTGGAAACAATGTAATTCTGTTTGGAACTATGGTAACTTAACTTGTTGGATGGCTTAAACTTAGCATTAATTTCCTTCTCTTTATTCCCTCTTATAATGAAGTCCCAGACACGGGTGAAATATTAGTACTTCGTCTGTATCCATTAAAAAGCTGTATGACTTGTTAATATACATAAGCTAGATAAGCCATTCTCTTTTTTTTAAGTCCTCAGCTTATAAAATTCATTCTACAATAGTTAACCCTCGAACTGGCGGTCATATTTCTCTGTGGTGGCGGCCGTTTTTAGGCGTTTTGCAAGGTTTTTTTTAAAAAAACACTAAAAATACAAATATTATCCAAATGAGGTAATTGTACTACCATTGTATTTACTAAGACCCATATAATATTTATGTTTAGCAAGTAAAAGCCCCATATCCAAAAAAGGTTTTTTTTACACTCAAATACATTTTTTTTTTTTAGTTTCAGTTTATAAAGTGGGGAGACCATGATGTAAACTCATAATAATAAAAAAGGTGAGAAAAAATCCAAGATAGCCAAAAGTTTCCAAATTTTGTCTAGTTTTCAAAAATATAATATTTATTAGGATTACAACCATAAATGAAGCCTTCAGAATCATAAAACGTCACAAGCGCACAAAACGCAAATTTCAATTTATAGCACAACTATGTATACTAATAATAAATACATAATGATGTGAAGAAAATGAATATGCTACTTACTTCTTATTTGGAGATACGATGTGAACCTTCAAGAAATGTGAAAAAAAAACTTGAAACTGTTTATATAGGCTATGAAAAACAATATTTATATATATATATATATATACATATTTACATATTGTTTGGCTATCGATGTTTCTTTACTATGGTGCTGTGTTATTAATTGGTATTCCAAAGGCATCAAAGATACTAAAAATAAAGTTTGACTCTTGCTGTACACGGTGATATGATATATAATGCAACTGAATAATATTTACCTAAAATTAAAGCGCTTGGAAAAAACGATGTTTTAAACGTCGATTTTCGACGATTGCCACTTCACAAACAACTTTTGAACGTCGATAATCGATGTTTGCCAGTTTTAGGGTTAATTGTAAAACGGTTACAAATGCAGATGGCAGATTGTATTCATGCTGCATTGATAAGCAATAAAGAGACGTATTGAGTAAAGGCAAACCGAAAATAATAAAGAATACTCTACACCTAATATTGATTTAATACCAATGCCATATTACATTGAACCTTAACTTTGGTTTTACATGCTTATTTGACATACATACTTTAAATAATACTGATCTTGATTCAAGAAAAACCGAATTTTTCAGTGTATACAAGGATTATGTTGTTTAACACGTTGACTGCGGACTACTTCTTTATACGTAGTGGTGGCGCTGCGCGCGTAGCGGACTACTTCTAAAGAAGTACCCCTCCCGCTTCAACGATATTGGTTCAGTGTGAGGCTAGCCATTGCCCGGGAACCTTGTGCCACTCACCGCTTGTTGTGCCGTTCTTTGTGTGCATTTTGGTGTTTATCGTTTTCAGATACCGCCATTTTTGTGTGAGTGGTGCCTGTTGTTAGTGATAGTGTTTTTAGATAGTCATTTAGTAGTTTTAAGTAATTATTGAGCAATGGATGACAATGAAGTGTTGGAGGATGAGTTTTCGGACATTGACGGCGAATCATCAGACGGCTCTAACAGCTCGGACGATAATGACCTTGAGGTGGATCCGTATGACTTCCGTTTGAAAGTGATTGAAAATCTGCTGCCACCCAAACCAGCCCCAATTATGATGACTCCCACTCGAAATAGTATGCACCGCCTTTCTAAAAATGAAAAAAGAAGGTCAAATGGCAGTCGAGTGCAAAAGATTTGTCGAGTTTGTACTAAAGATGGCCACAGAAAACAGACTACATACATTTGCGCGGTATGTCCAGGTGAACCCGGCCTCTGTGAAGTACGGTGCTTCGATAAGTTCCACGAGGACATGGCTAACTAAAATATAGTTTGAATATGGCGGTGGGTGGGGTTGTATATAGTTTCCTTTATTTTTTCTATTTTACAATTTATTGCAGTACCGTAGGACTTATTTTTTATGTAATTCAAAAACATTGTGATGCAACTAATTTTTATCATGGCTAAACATTATATTTCCAAAATAAAAGAGTTATTTTATGTTATAAGGGACATTTTAGTGTTTGTGTGTAGTAATAAACAGTGGCACTTTACTTATTGATGACTGGAGTGTCAACAACCCCCAGATGACTCATGCAAACAGGCATGCCAGGCGGACTACTTCTTTTCAAGTACCGGAAATGGTGTCACTGGAAATGGCCTAAATTAATATCTAGACAACTTCTGATAACACTTTGTATACAATGAAACTATTTAGAAGGTGAGTAATAATTATTTATATTTCAGCAATAGGGGTGCGCAATTATGTACTGTTTCAGCATTCAACGTGTTAACCATAGGTCGATTAGCATATTCTTACTAAGACAACTGAATCTTTACACTAAACTTTTATTTTTACATTACACAACTTCTATACATGAGAGAAACTATGTTAAACTAAACTAAATTTACATTAAACATTATATAAATAAACATGCAAAGTTCTTATATATGTCAATCAATACAAGATAGAATATTGTCAAAATCAGTTACAGAAAACTAAATAACCGTCATGATCAATTGGCTTTTTCACAAAAGCAGTCAACAGACACAAATAACATTATTCTAATAATTCCAATTAAATGGAACTAATACTGAATCTTGATTTGCCAAAAAATGCCATACTTTTAAAATCAGATTTTTCTGCAGTATGTTTACTACTAAACTTTCTTTCAAAAATTTACACAATTGCAATAAACATCGTCAAACAAAAAGAGCTACTTCAATGTTTTTGCTATCAATTGAGATACTGATTGTTTTAAAACTGTTTTTTAGTCCTCATTATAAAGGACTAAAAGGGGCTGATGTTTGCCTGTTATTTAGAGATTCTGTTTTATAACAAATACTTTTTATAGGGTTGAAATTCAGCATGGTGAAAACAAATAAAAAAACAGACCTTTAGATGATAATATATGGTATTTATTATTTTTAAAATAAACAGTATTGCGGTAAATGATGACAAAATTAGCTATTAAAACTACTACAGGCCAGGTCAATGTCACACACTTACCCTCCTTGCCATCTCTTATACTCTCCCTCCACATGTTTTGGAGGGGAATGGTGAGTTCTATGTTGATTTTGGCTAGGAGATACGCAATCAAACTCCGTCCAAGTACTAATGATGGTTTACAGTTAATGCGATTTTTAGTTCAAGCATGCATGCTGGCAAACCCATTACAGTAGGCTATGACATCTGCCTTATTTTAATTTAGTTCACTACAATTAATAGCAAATATTATCTTTTAATTTGATACTCATTTTGAAATCTAGTTGCACTTTCATTCAAAACAAGTCCAAACACAGTATAATTTTAATATTTAACAATATTACAAAATTATATGATGACGTCAGTTTTACTTAAATATTTGGACTTATTTTCTATACAATAGCAAAAAAAATATATTTGCTATTTTTTTTTTTTTTATGTAGTGTCTGTCAGAGTATGTGATGAAATATGCAGTCCGTTACAAGCAAAGTTCTCTATAATGAGGTTCTTATAACCATCACTAACCTGTGCAGAGCTGAGGGAGCGGGCAACAGGTGTATCCGAGAACACAAGCTGCTAAGTTGCGGTTGAAGTCTTTCTAGGTGATAGCCAATTGTGGGGTCCTGCTGGGCTACAAGACTGGCCACTTGTTGTACCACATTCAGGTAGTCCAACAGTAAAGCACCCTGGTGAGCCCATCCACTGACTATCTTGCTGTGGGGAGCCACCTGGCTGAGAAGCTCTCCCAAGTACTGGTATTGCTCTGAATATACACTAATCTATTAGTATTTGTGGTTTTGTAAACATATTTAATATAACTGTTGAATGCAGTTTTGGAGTCATGTGCCAAAGCAGTTTTACTATATACTTTTTTTGTACAGACTCACAACTTCCAATAATCTGTTGTTATAGGCTACCTTCAGCCAATAAGAGTAAAGTAATAGAAACTGTTGTATGCATGCTGCATAAAAGTATAAAAACAAAAAAAAATCTTTTAGTACCAGCCACAGTGACTGCATCAACAATAATTTTGCTCAAGAAAAAGAGTGTTGGTGTGTTAGGCCTTCTTGGACTTATTCTCCATTGGACAATTTTGAATGGTTAAATCGGTATTTTACAAAATTGTTCCAATAAATTTATGCTTTATATGTAATTTTGTAAACACCATAATACAACATTTATTATTTTCATTGCTCGGCAATTTTTAATTTTAATGTTTGTGAAATAGTTCAAATTTTGGTAAAAATTTTTTGAAATGAAAATACCAGCAAATTGGAAAAACCAAGAACAATAAACATTTGGTATTTAAACATGAACTTGACCAAATTTAAATCTTTAAAATTGGCTAATGAACAAATTCTTGACAGGACTAACAGTGGAGCTATGTTTTTGCTTTATTTGATCTTATAAAATTGTCACTTGAGCTAACAATAGAGCTTAAGGGTCTATAACATTATGATGATGATCGAAAAAAAAAAGATTCGATGCATCAAACTAGTTAAAATGTTTATGCATCAAAAGTAAGTATCAAGATGCATCAGCAATATTGATGACCCAGAATTATTACAATGCGCTAAAATAAAGAACTATAAAGAAAATAAATGCCCCTTTAATCAATAATATTTACTGGTTTGTCTTTTAGAAAAAGTACTTTGATGTTTTAAATAACATATATTACAATGAAATAGTTGTAAAATGATTATTGCTCGAGTTCTTTTTCCTTATAGTTATTCCGAGTGGACAGGGACGAGCGAGATCAGACATACAAACCTGATTACATCACGATAAAGTATATAGTCCGACCAGAGGATATAACTCGTACTGATATGAGTATGATTTAAGTGTATCAACAATGCATATGAATATCGTAATTTACGTGTTTGCAGCTCACCACAAATCAATGGAACATACAGACATCTATTTCAGTTAGTCGGCAATTATTTGAGATCCGGATTTAGTAAAAAATGAATAAGAATTGTTACATATTCACTTGAAATGGTGAAATAAATTAGGTTCTCCTATTCTGTTTTTTAATATTCCTGATAACAGTCCATTCATTATCAAGACTTTTTCTATCTCTTTCTTTTTGATAAAGAGCATCTGGCCATACAGTCCATCCTTTTTAAAAGACATTTCCCAATTAAAACAGTGTCTTATCTTGTTTTCATTTTTACACTCATATGTTACATTTTAAACAATTCACATTTGTCGTTTCTCGTCTCAGTTTGACCATCGGCACTTTTATAAAAAATACATTAATCAAAGTACTTTTAATTTAATAAAAGTTAAATTAAACATTAATTATTAAAAGCAACTAACTCTATAATCATATATTTTCAAAATTTTTAATTGAAATTATTTCAAATTGAAAGTAATACAAAAACTCAATGTATTCAATACATTAAATTTTATCGGATGTGTTTATACTGTATTATTAATTTTAATATATTGGTTAAACAATAATGGATCATTATACTTTAATCAAAATTATGCTTCTCCTAAAAATAATTCTGAGATATGGTAAGTTTTATTAATTTATGTGTAACTTACGTATTTATCTAAATGTAACTTAGTATTAATATTTATTTCAGTCAACCTCATCATCAGTTAAAAAAAATATTGATGGCTGCCATCATTTTCCAACAAGGATAGTTAATAACTATATAACTCAGCTGTTTTCGATTATAATATACAGGGTGTCTCTGAACTCTCGTATAAGCTCTTTTGGTTATTGTTTCTAGATTATTTAGAATCACAAATATTATATTTAAAGTCTTCAAAACATCTCGAATACCCTTGCAGCCGCCATTTGTTTTTTCCTTTTTACTTTTAAATTTAAATCTCAAAAGCAAAAAGATGTATTAAGCTGGAATTTTGTATGGTACTTTATAACATAAACATCCATTTTGGGAAAAATTATTGGTTTTCCTGTATCAAAAGGGCAGCCATTTAAGATTTTAAATCCTAAATAGCTCATAAACCAATAATTATATTGAAAATTACATGGAATATTTTTTTTAGAAAACTCAATTACAAATCCAATGATATAACGTTTTTAAAATCGGATAAAAAAATAACAAAGAAAAGATAATTTATTTGACAGTATGTACAATCCAATATGGCAGTAGAATGTGCAAAACACATATAACAGCTGATAGTAATAGAGTTATTTGTGATTGTTGTACTATTGTTGTACTAGTTACATCACTCGGACAGTTATTCATTGACTAACTAACATATTGCCAAGTTTATACTTTGATTATTAGGTTTACTAAATCAATTAAACTCTATTGTGGGCTTATTACTTGTTTGTTTAACTTTTTAAGTTTATAAATACTGATTAATTTTAAAATCAGGTTTCATTTTTTGTTATTAACCCTATCTCATATTTTGAATTGCAAATGTGTTGCTCCGAGCCACTGTAGGACAAACGCCATATATTGCCACGCTCTACCTTATCAAATGTATATCCGTGTGGAGCTGCCACACATCAGCTATAAAAGGAACTACTACGTTTTCACATACTTCAGGAGACCCATTTCTTACTAGTGTAACATGTTAGTTAAGTTACAGTTTATAATTTGTTCTTAGTTTAGCAGTGAAAATGGACGAGTTGGGGCGTTTGCTTCAATTTAGTATTATACAAATATATTAGCATTAAAATTAAAACCACTTATAAAATTAAAACAAAGAAAAGATGCAGTTAAGATATTTCGCTGAGTGTGCATCATACCGTGGTGTGTCGTGAAATAATAAGTTTAGTTTCGCCGTGAGCAACTAAGATTAATATGACAGGAAGAGTGTTTCTTATTAAAATAGTATTATGTGTTGTGTAAATTAACAATTCATTAATTACTATTGCCAATTTATTTTGCTATGAGGAAAATTAATTTCTTGATAGCACTTAGTTTTATTAAAGGGTATTTATTAATTCAATAATATTGTCTTTGTTTCTCTCTTTAGTTTGATTAAAAAATAGTTCTATTTTTTATATGGTTCTATATTCTTAAAATTTATTTAGTTATGTAATAAATAGTTATATTTCTTTTGAATATTAAATCAATTGTTAAACCACGGTATGATGGTATTGGTATTAAGAATTGAGGTCCTGGTGTCAGTATCGAGAATCGAACAATTTTGGTATCAATAAATACATCTCTATAATTAATCTTTACTTTTAATTTGCAGGTCTGTCCATTCATTTTCATCAATGGGTATACTATAATTTCTAAAACCTGCAGACACTTAATTGTGAGATTGCACAAAGGAAAAAGCAATGCCACCTAGATAACAAATATATTATTTTCAATTATAATACTTCCAAGATAGTGACAAACATTATATGGAAGAGCCATAAATTGGAGGAAGAAGATCTTGATTCCTTGAAGGGAATTGTTAAATGGATTCTTTCAATTGTTGCCTTTGCCACACTATAATATGAATACTTACACCCACAACTCACATACCAAGAATAAGCACCTTAAAACAATCATTTGTTTCTAGTATAAAAACATTCTAAGTGCAGACACAAAAAATACAATATTGAAATCTTGAATAATCTTTACAGTACCATTGGATTTCGACCATCAGAATTTTACTACTAAAAAGATCACTGGGACTAAACATTTCTGTTGTACACATCCATATAAAATTAAAAATGGCTTTTTAATTTTATGTAGCATATACAAATTTTGCCATTAAACATTTTCGGTCCTCAAAGGATAAACCCACCAATATGCCATTGAATTATAAAATATTATAGAACTGCTTTGTCTGAGCAAGCTGAAACCTGCTGAATGATATAACGACCTAAAGTAAATAACAGTAAAGCAAAATTAGCCATAAAAATAATATACAATGAAAAATATGAAGTCATTAATGATTCAAAAGTTTATTACTATTGTAAATAAAACGAAGTGACAGAGACAAATAACGTTTTTATAAAATAATCCAGTAATTGAAATAAATCTAAACAACACTAACCATTAATAACTGCTTTTGCAGAGATGTGCTGAATTATAACTTTGTGTGCATCGTTCCACTGTTCCGCTTTTAGTAGAAACTCAGCAGCTTCCTTGTGCCTACAACAACGAATATGAAAACTACATTTGATCAATGATGATAGTGAGTATTTTTTTGCCTCTAAATAAATCATAGTAAGTTCAACCAAATCATAGTAAAATGAATCTGTCATCATACAATCTACAATCTAAATAAATATTTAATACATTTAACCTGTTCAAGCACACCTTGACAGTTTCTGATATAACACATCCTCTAACATATCTAAAGCGTTTAATGCAAAATCAAATATATTGTGAAAAGTGTCCACTTTAAGTGTATGTCATTATTGCTTTACGATAATAATCAATATTATTGTATTATTAGTAATATCATATTATTTATATTGTCATCATTCATATTGCCCCAATACATACTAATTCATATTAATTAGTATTTTGTACAACCATAAAATTTGGTTCCAAACAGCAACATTATGTAGTCTGTATTTTGTGAATCTTTGTGTTGATTCTCATTGCTAAACAACTGACTTTATTATGGGTCAGAAATTATGTGTCACATAGGCACTATATAATTTTTTATCAACTATAGATATCAAACAGCTAAATTCACAGAGAAGTTTGTATAAGGTTGCTACATGAAGAGTAGTTTTTGCTTTTGTTTTAAAAAGGATAATTTAAGTTAAACGAAGAGTAGTTTAAGCAGACAGAAAATTATAGCAATTGAAATTCCCGCATCTGCCGCCTGCTTACGCACCACATGAAGGCGCCAGGCCGGGTCTAACAAAACTGCCGACCGCAAACAGCAAATACAGTACAGTGGTATTGACCCACCCTCCTACCCATACACGTACAGTAGTATTGACCCACCTGCCCATACACACACGTACAGTGGTATCGATCTACCCACCCACCCATATACGTACAGTGGTATTGATCTACCCGCCCATCCATACACTTACAGTGGTATTAACCCACCCGTACACGTACAGTGTTATTGACCCACCCGCCCACCCATACACATACAGTAGTATTGACCCACCCACCCGCCCGCCCATACACATACAGTGGTATTGACCCACCCACCTGCCCATACACATACAGTGGTATCGACCTACCCACCCACCCATATACGTACAGTGGTATTGATCTACCACCCGCCCATCCATACACTTACCGTGGTATTAACCCACCCGCCCACCCGTACACGTACAGTGGTATTGACCCACCCACCCGCCCATACACATACAGTAGTATTGACCCACCCACCCGCCCTCCCATACACGTACAGGCTCGAGTGTTATCAGCTAAGTCAGTTCGACGAGGTAAGTGGACTTGTCTCCACATATTACATCTTGCCATCTCTGCTAGCATTGTGCATTAGTTTATTTGCGCCAATCATAAGTAGTTTGTTTTAATCCTTGCATGTGAGAGGAGACGTTTAAGTTATCAGAGACGAGTTAATTTGTGTTAAGTACGAGGTGTGTTTTTAAAGTAAGTACCGTTTTGGAATCCCGCCGCTGTAGCGCTGCGGTCGGCGTTCAGTGCATGCGTGTTGGGTACTACTATCTATTGGCAAGCCACAGCCGCCGTTACAGATCCAATCGACTGTATTTAAAGTCATTTATGACTGTTTAAAATTCCTCCTCCAGTTAAAAATGCAGCCAACTATGAATTATGCGCTGTGTACTTTTTCATAACGCTAAGGGTGTGGAAGCCGCTGATACTCATCGTGAGTCTGTTACAGTGACAATAATTTTGGTTTTACAAATCATAACCATCACGATTCTAATGGTCTAGGAATGTGAGAAAACTGGTTAAACATTTTTTATGTGATTCTCATTAAACGTTTGTTTTTGTGATACTCCGTCAGCATTTTGCAAACCTACCGTAACCATAATGTTCTGTACTTCAAACGGTCTGTCACAATTTTAATAATCGCACTTCTTGACACTTGAAGACACACTACATAATGATGCATTTGTAAAGCGTCTGTTTTCTCTGACTTTTTTCATCAACCTTTTGCACCAATTCATCAGTAATGAATGAAGGTTTCCGACTTCGTTCATCATCATGCACATTCCCACAACCTTAAAAGCTCTCACCCATTTCCATTCCATCCCATCACTCATTCTGTATTCTCAATAAACTTTACAGATCTCTCGATGAATGTCAGCTGCTTTTATGCCTTTATCGTTACAAAAACTTATCACAACATGTACTTTATAGTTGGCGGCATTTTTAATCAGAGGAGGAATTTTAAACAGTTATGTGACCTTAAATACAGTCAAATGGGTCCGTAGCGGTGGCTGTGGCTTGCCAAAAGATAGTTGTATCTAGCAAGCATGCGCTGGACACCGACTGCAGTGCTACAGAGGCGGGATTCTAAAACAGTACTTACATTAAAAACACGCCTCGTAGTTACTGCTGTGAAAAGAGGTCCTAACTCAACTATCATTAGTAGTAGCTTTGTTTTGTTTCATTCTGCTGGTAGAAGTTTTGTTTTTATTTGAATTATTTCATTTGCGAGGTGGGTAGCCTGAGTACCTTTTGGATTTATATTTCGTAGGTCCCCTTTTGGCTTTGGATGCCCATGAAAGGCGGGACTTAGCCTAATCATAGGTAGGTCCCCTTTTGGCTTTGGACTGACGTGAAAGGCGGGACTCAGCCCAATCGTAGGTAGGTTTCTGTAGGTCACTTTTTGGCTTTGGACTGCCGTGAAAGGCGGGACAGCCCAGGGGTAGGTAGGTTTCTTAGGTCCCCTTTTGCCTTTTGGCTTTGGACTGCCGTGAAAGGCGGGACTTGGGATTTTAGGACATAAGGACAGAATATCGATATTTCCAGCATCCTATATCCTGACCATACTGTTCCAACCTACCTCGAGGCGAGAGGTGATGATGAGCTGTGGTCTTGAGCCACGTGAATGATCTTTCGAGATTAGTTGTACTGAACCGTTTGCCCCGACTTCATTCCTTAACTCCGACCCCTGGAACTATACCCAGCCCACTGCAACTATCTATTTATACAAACTGGCAAGTGTGCGAACTATTTATACAATACTGAACTTAACCAAAAACGTATCTTACAAGTTACTGGCTGTCCAATTATTTGGGAAATAGCTGATAAATTCTGGAGTCTATAGTTTTTATATCAATAACCAAAGAACACCCCTGAAAACTTCATGAGCAGCCCTGTCACTTGCTATGCTAGTTTAACATCGGACTTCAGATCGTATATTGATTTTCCATTACAAATAATTGTAGGTAAACAGATAAAAGGGTAATTAAACAACTATAGAAATTGTGTTTGTTGTGTTAATCAATTACACATAAAGAAAAATTTGTTTTCTTTTCTTTGCTGTATTCTAGATTTTCCTTCTCGGGTTATGAAATTCATATTGAATTACATACAGCAAAAAACCTGTCATATCCGGCCTAATATGGCGCTAGGGTAGGCTGGATGACATTGAAGCCAGATTTGGAATGTTTACGTTTTGTTATCGCTTGCCTGCTTCAGTATTGTGTTATCTTTCATGTTGTTTCTGTCGATGGTCGTGTTATTTTACTGAACTGTGCTGTTTTATGATTTGTTGATTTTGAAGCACTGTTCTTCTTTGTTCTCTTTCTTCCGTATTTACTATACAGTACTGTACATAGTACTTGCTAGATTCATTGCATTTGCAATAATAAGAATAAAATGTAACAGATGTTGGCTTTTATCGGATAATCCGAACTTGCCCCCAGTACCGAAGGTGACGGATTACAGAGGTTCTACTGTATGATCAAATAAAACTTATCTATATTTAGCCAATCTAGCCCAGATAGAGATTGAAGCATTAATTTAGGAAAGGAGAGAGAGCCTCCTGTTCCATATAAAAAGTAAAGTATAAAACACAAATCATTTGCTGGGAGGGTTAGTTAAAAATATTGGCAAATAACCTGAACACAGATTAAAACATAACATTTAAGATACAAACAATGACTTAACAAACCTGAAATGGGCGGTGGCATATGTGGCCTTGGCTTGGTACACCCATTGGGCAGGAATATTTAGTTTACTGATTAGGAAGTTTTCTCGCTGAGGATCAGTAGCGAGATCTACATGACGTCCGAGCACTTCTAGGACAGCTTTAGCACGGCTGGTGACATAAGAATTACTCATTTAGAAAGTTTTTCTTTACAGGCAGAAAAATAATCACATGATTTTTTTTCTCACTATACTATCTCTTCTCAGTCACCCTACAATATAAAAAAATCCTAGTTTGATACCAAATTGAGACATGATCTAACATGTTCAACACAAAGAGAAACACCTAAGCATGTACACAAAATTTGGAAGGTACATTGGGTACAATTTCTCAGACAGTTTGGAGAGTCAGTGCAACAGCTATGTTAAAATGTTTCAACAAAACATCAGGGACCAATGTATAATTTGATATTGTAGACTTTTTTATTGATGATGAAACCCTAAACATTGTTTGTCTATTTAAGAATTTACTAATGTTCTTGATTTGAAAGTTTGCATACTGAAAACTATAACTTCATTCAGCTTATTGTAGAACTTAAATGAATGGTTGGAGTCTGGTAAATTCCCAACTTAAAATAACAGCCCCTTATCTATGTGTCCTTTCATCATTGAAAGAGTTTGTGATTTGACAGCAATTATCAATTGACGTTAATCAAAGAAGCAAGATTTTTAGTTATAGCAGGGTGAAGGTTGGAGTTAACCCACCAAATTAACAATGAGGTCTGCCTATTAAAAAAGAGTACTTTTAAGTGTGTAGATTAATTTTGTTGTTTACTTTTCCTAACTAATTTATTCCCTGTTCTAAACAAATTTAAAACACAATTTATTACTAATTTACAATATTTTAAGACTTTGTACTTTTTAAATAGTAAAATAAGTAAAGTTTTTTTCAATTATTTATGTAAGATGTATTATAAATAAAAAAAAATCAATCAATTTAAAAAAATCAAAAAAAATTATCAATTTTAGGCATTGTACACCTCTCCATAAAAAATACGTCGAGGTCGTTTTAAAAGTAACATACTGCGTAAACCGTTACAGGTAGCTACTTGAAATGTTTACAGTACCTTCGTTTTATGGTCTTAGTGTATGATAAAAAGGATTTTGTTAAATGTATTATTGAGGTGTAAAAATCATGAATTTTTAGTATCTTTATAAGTAAAATACCCCTCACTAATTAATCACGAAATCTCCGTAACCACTGAACAGATGTTTATAGAATTTTAAGGGAGTTAGCTTTTGTATCCTAGAGACCCGCTAAGAAAGGCATTTTCAATATGTTCAGTTGTGGCATTTCCCATGTACATTCCTAAGCCTCCATCCTGAGAACTAGAAATAGATGATTTCGTTACAGGTTACATGGGCAGCCCAGGCACAGACCAGCCCTTTGGATAAACCTCATTCATACACGTACAGTGGTACTGACCCACCCGCCCACCCATACACGTACAGTGGTAATGACCCACCCGCCCATCCATACACATACACTGGTATTGACCCACTCACCAACCCATACAAATACACTGTTATTAATGGACATCTCACTGTCAGAGGTAAGTTTATTGTAATTCCCATTTCCATTAAATCATGATTGATAATGTTGTGCAATCACAAAAATATAACTTAAGAATATCAAAACTAATTGTATATATATATATATATATATATATATATATATATATATATATATATATATATATATATATATACTGTATATATTAATTTTAGCTATTTAGATTTCAGAGTGCAACTATTTGTGTTATTACATTAAGAATAAACACTTACGACTGAGAATCAGCTATGTGAAGCAGTACGAAGACTGCCCAGTGCCACATGCCATGTGATTCCAACTGAGCTGCAAACATTGTGTGAATGTTGGCAGCACAAAGACTTGACACATGAGAGTAACCTAGGATTTCCACTAGACGTAGAAGCAGCCAACTAAACAGAACATATGTGTTCAGTGTTAACCAGAGAATTAGGTTATCATTCTCATTTAACAAATCAATCAACAAATGGTAGATCATTATTTTTTTATTCAAACTAATGTAACAAACTTTTCAGATTTAACAGAACGAATCAAAAAAGAAAATTACCAATCTAATTATTTTGCTACCTTCATTGCAGAATCAAAGGCAGGTTGGTATAGAAAGCATTAGCTGGATCTTGACTCGGGAAGACTTGGATTTCTGTCCAGCAATCGCTCTTAATTTTATTTACTTTAGTTTTGCATTTGTCTGCTTTAGATAATAATGGATTAGATAAAAATGAAAAACAGAACTAATCAGAAAATCTTATATTTATTTACCTAAGCAATCAAAAATTTGTTCAACAATTTTGTAATTTCTCTATATTTCTTCACATTCATAGATGTGAAGCTCTCTCATTCATAGATGAATGATAACAATTGTTCTGATTGGTTGGTATCTTTCTTAACCCACAAAATGATAAGGTCGCGCTCCGTGATACTTCAGGTCACGTTTCCAGTGATAGGGTCGCGAAGCGCGACCTTTACGAGACCCGCGATTACGATACGTAAATATTATGCCATCTCATTATATTACATATATTTGTGTAGAAGAAATAATGATCTACTCATAGATGTACAAAAAAAAATCATACTCTATGGCAACTTTGTATTACGTACGATATCATATGTACGTCAGTCAGGTGACTGACCACAGTCAAGACGGTGAGTCGTGAGTGTGTTTGTTGTTGTTTATTGCTTGTTTACTAATAAGTGATGACATATTTTATATCAATTCAGTTTCGTGTTTTATTAGTTTTTAGTTATGTATAGTTGTATATAGTTGTCAATATAAGTGAACTTAGCCGTTCAAGTGCTACTAGAAACTGTATATTAGAAGATTCATCTGACCCTGACAGTGACATCAACACTGATGTGGAAGATTTCTCAAGTGGAAGTGGTGAGGAGTATCAACCAAATAATGACGATATTTATAGTGACAGTGATTCTGAAGCTGAAATTGTGTTCAATCCTAATGTGCCATCTACAAGTGGATTACAACAGTTGAGTAGGGTTAGGCCTAGTCCTATTCAACGTTTTATTATTATTTTTTTATCCTATTCAACGTTATTTCTACAAGATATCACACCAATGTTATATTATAACAAGTAAGTGCCTACTATTATATATTTTATTTTTTAGAATAAAAGTCTGCATCTTTTGTATATCTTGGATTTTTCATTACTATAACTGGAAAAATGTTATAAGACCTCAAAATGAAATTTTTTACAAGAAAAATTTTTTTCACTTCCAAAAAATTGCTTTTTTGAGGGGTATAACAGGGTGGGGTATTAATTTTAATTACACAACATTGTTCCCCACTTTCTTCTGAACAATTTAATATATAATAAGTCTTACAGATACCAAATTTGAAGTTGCAAACAATTTTTTACTGAGACCCTGCACAGAAGGCAAAAATCGCTTATCACTGGAAAGTAATTTTATCATCATTTTGTGGGTTAAATATGTTTATTACCCACTTTATTTTATCTCTTTGAAAGAAAACACATTAAAATCCTTTCTTAGTATGCATCATGAGCCCATAAAGAATATTTGTGCCAAGCTTCACTAATTATATAAAAATAAAAATAAATTACCTCTGTCAACAGTTCAAATATGTTATAATTTGTATGACGATCGTTTCAACATTATAATGTCATCTTCAGATATAAATAAAGGTTATAAACAAAAATTGTATAAATTGACATTTTAAAAATATAGAAAGATGTGTTTGTCTTGATAATTAAGTTATTCCAGGTGTAGTGGTGTTATAATTTTTGAATTCACTAATTAGTTTTTGATAAACTGCTACAGTCAGTCAGTAGCTTGGCTTTTATATTTATTTGTACTACTTTACAGTATCCTGCATAGTAGTGTAAGTTAAAAATTATGTTTAGATTCTAAAATATATCAGTGAATCTGCCACTTCTCTCTGTCTCAAAACATAATCAAAAGCGTAAAAATCTGGTTTCGTTAGTATATTTATAGTTTCAGTGCTTCAGCATCTGATATTAGCATTAGATTAACAAAAATACCTAACTTTCTAAAAGCATGAAAAGCAGCATTATATTTGTCTGTAATGAGTAAAAAATCACACACAACATTTTTTTTAGATTAATTTATGCTACTGAAAATTATTGCAATGACATATTTTAAGCCATATTTTTCTACCATATTAAAACTGATTCATAAACCTTTTGGAGTATTAGTAGCGGTTTAGATGAAACCTAGCACACTGGCTTTTATACAGGAGAAGGGTACTGAAGAATCACCATACAAAACCTTGTAGGACAAGCTAAATGTAATAAAATCAGATTGAGCTATGGTAATAGACCAAGCACTTAAATTTATTAAATTGTAAAATGCATGTTACAGAAGAGGTAAAACACGGAAACTATCTGATTTGAATCAGAACTCTGACTTTAGCTATGAGTTTCATTGAAAAAAGAGTACGAGAACAAGTCCTTAAATTAAATGATTTCATCTACTTGAAGACGATGCTTTCTATTAGTAACTAAACTCATCAAATTTTGATAACGTATTAATAAAAACTAAAAGTGAAATATATAATAATTTGATACCTGAGACGATGATCAAGAGGGTCAGCTGAGTGAGTCGCCGGGTTAAGAAGGGGAGCCAGGGGATAACTCCTAGTGCTGAATAATTTAAGCAAGTGGTAGCAAACATCATAGATAGGTTGGCCCTTGCTGGTTTCCCATACTAAATCTTCACAGTACATTGGTAGAGGCATGGTTGCATATGGATTTTCTTTGTCCGCGAATGCTGCATCATATCGTAACAATGCATCTGTCACTGAGGCAACTGGTGAGCAAACATACCTGCAACAAAACATCCTATATATGATATTATCCTTTGGTAATGTATAAATCATAAGCATAACAACCACAAGCTATCAATATCTAATATTGATAATAAAATTCACTGCATATCTGATTATATGTAAGCAATAACAAGAGCGCACAACTACCGTAAAACAACTACTTCACCTCATTATCAATGCCAATATACAAAGAAATTTTGATTAAACTTTTGTTAAATAGCTAGTTTAACATTATTTTTTAAGATTTAAATCTGAGAATTATGATTTTTATTTTTAGATTTGAACTTCGGTTTTAACAGTTAATTTAAAAAAACCACATTATTACTAGCCTACTAATTACGATGGTTAAATTACATTTTTCATGTATTTGTTTTAATTATACAACTGTTGTATATTTCATTAGAGGGAAGTCTAACTTACCAAAGATGTACTGCAAAGGCACGCCTCCAGTCAAGTTTTTCACAAACATTGACTATTCTGTGTGAGGCATTAAAGACTGGTCGCCCAGCTACCAGCATCATTAGCTTGAGTCTGTCTACATCAATCAACTGGTCCGCCTCAGTGTCAGCCCACTGTGTCAGCTGTTGATCAGCCATCAACCTCACACTGCTCGCACCACCCAGCTGGGATAGTAACAGTGCAGCGTAATGGTCCCCTAAATATTTAAATATGTACTTAGTAGAGATGCTTTCCAATAAGTACTTATTTTTTACTAATGATTACACTCCAATTAATTTAACCTTTAAACTGACATTAGCTGTATATATGATTTCTTGGACTTTTCTGTACCAGCAAAGTTTTACTCTTCCCAAGCTGTATTTATTACCTACCTGTAATTTTGATGAGTTTGGGTCAGACACTTGTTGTCGAGTCTATAAAAATGCAAAGTCAATTACATTGTGTGAAAGCTTACATAATTTATCTGGTATATATTTTTTCAATAAAAAGAAGACACAAAATTGGCAGATATATTCTCCATAACTTGCAGTGAATCTGTTATATATATATATATATATATATATATGTCACTTTATTTGGCATCACAAAAGGAATAGACATAAAGTACAGTGGTATCGACCCACCCGCCCGCCCTTACACGCACAGTGATATCGACCCACTCGCCCACCCACACACGTACAGTGGTATCGACCCACATGCCCGCCCATACACGTACAGTGATATTGATGAAAAATTAGCTTTTTAGATGAAAAATTAAGAGGTTAGTAATAATATGTTATCAATGGTAAACGGTTATGTAATTATTGGTAATAAAATAAGTGATACAGCAATTGTATGAATGTTATCACACTTAGTATAATCTCAACACTTGCAGCACACAGTACAGAAGAGTGAGTAAACATCAAACTGACATTAGAAAGGGTTTGCAAAGAGCAGGAATAGTTTGGTTTATTGTTAATGGTGGTTGGGGAACCCCAACACTAGTGAACTAGTGAACTGTTTAGTAAACAGTGCACTGTTTACTAATACGCCAGAAACATAAACACATCCGTGTCTTTAAGCTGGGGAAGTAGAGGAACAACAATCAATCCAATTAAGCATTATGTGCATTATACCATTGAAATAATAAAAACATGACTAATTGCTAGGGGTGTGCGAGTAGTGATTTTTGAGTTCTAGTCGAGTCGAGTAGTTGGCATTTTTTCGAGTATCGAGTATTTTCGAGCGAATATTTTCGAGCGAATATGAACAGAAGGATTTCCTGTTCACCCAAGACAACTGTAAAAGGCAGACACCATTTTAAGCCTATGTTAAGTTTTGCCAGATTCGTAAATATATACATCTAAACTGAACACAATAATTGTGATTTGTTGTTTGTAGGGGTGTGCGAGTACTCGAAACTTCGAGTATTTGATCGAGTATTTTATTACTCGAACTCGGCTTGAAGCTTCCGAAACTACTCGAAGTTCGATCGAGTAGTTGTATTTCACGAAATATCAGATTTACATCTTAATATAGTTTTAAGAGTAAACAGTTTTATAAGTTATGAGAAAAAATGTGCGCTTCCTTGTGTTTTATTTTACCCTTAATGATACGTTAACAGTTTGGTATGCGTAATTATGAACTAAACAATATGCCTAAGAATAGGTAGTACACGAAGACAGCCAAATGTAGACGTAGTGAAGGAGTTCGTTCATAATAGTTTGAACTAGTTCAATTCAAAGTGAACAACAGAGCTGGGAAGCGATCACACATGTTGGTTGTCCGTGTCTACTAGTTACTTGTAACCTAACCTAAAATAGCGTGAATAAAACAGAAGTGCTGGTTAGTGTCTTTATGACCCAAGAAAGTGGACGAGAGATCCGGTTCAAGATGCTCAAAAAGACCTGTTACTGATACAAATCTAATGGTCTGTACGCCATGGAAATTGTGCATATTTTCGTTCATATCAATAATATCGCTCAATCAAAAGGGTACCGAGAACGGGTCACTTTAGATCCCAAAAATCGAACTTCCCATCTTTTCTAAGCGAAAGTTGTAGTATACGTACGTGCAAAGAACCGTTCAGCTCCTTTTCAGAACTGAAATTATCGTATATTTCTTGCGAGTCGATTGAGGTCTGTTTTGTTTTTTAATCTGAGCAGGGAATCGTCCAATGATTTGACGTAAGAAAATAACGTATCGTATCATATAAAATATGGTAATGGCGTTCTAGCAGCGTGTGACACAACATTATTGATTTATTTTCCGTCAAATAAAAATTATTATTATTATACCGTAAACACCTTAGATCGCCAAAACTGTGTGTAATATTTGCGCATACGATATTTTTTCCTGTCAATTTGTTGAACGGTTTCCTGACTAGGTTAGACAATAACACAGTTGGAGTATAAAAGGTGGTAAAGTACGATAATTTTGATTCATAAAACTGTTCACATTGACGTCAATGTAAACTGTAAAACGATCACGAATCAACCCATGTGAGGGAGAAATATGTTGGAAGACCTTTTCTAAACAAAATACGACGAATTTAGAGATTCGGATAATAATTTTTACTGAACCGAAGCCTTACCAAAAGTCTCGTTTTTTATTCATAAGGTTATATTTCAGACTGCATCTCGTCGCCAATGTCAGCTAGACCTATTAATGTAGCCGACTACGTCTGTGGTTTTCATTCGATTACGCCAGTTTTTCATGAATTACTCGTTATGAAATAATTATTTATCTGTTGTTCAGAATAGCCTCTTGTTGTGTATTGTATCGAAATAGTTTCAAGCTGCACAAATTTCATTATCGATCATAATTTAAAAACTATGATCATCCTAAGCGACTTTAAAATTTATTTTTAGTGAACCTGCTTAATTATTATTATCATTCGATTGAACTAATTTCACTTTTGATGACTTAGGTCTTTGTCATCCAGATTTTAAAATTTGATTATATAATTCACAGCTTATTTCCGATTAGTTGTAACCTTGTTATTACTAAATTAAATACCCACAGAATTTAATTCAGTGGGTATTCAGTGTTTCCACTCTTCTTGGCGTGTACATAATCAATTTTTTGTTGAGAGGAGGCAATTCTGAAAGCAAATGACTGCATTTGGCGATGACGCCTGAATTTTAGCTTCAGTTTGGTTGGATGCAGCTTTTGCCAACAAGCTTAGCTACGTTTTCGCGGTACACTTTGAACTGAACCGCCAGATAAACATATCGGCCGGCTGTGAAACAGTATAATTGGCTTGCATAGAAAATCTGATCTGTGATATGAGTGAACAGATTAAATCTTTATAATCACATTGTTTCAATTAATAATATGCTTTCTTGGTTTCTTTGATCATATTAGTTATGAATAAAGGAAAAAGGTTAAACAAAACAATGCCACATAAAAATTTAGGAAGGCAGGAGATAAAAAGTTTTATTTATCTAATGTTACAGTTACAAACAACAAATCAAAATTATTGTGTTCAGTTTAGATGGATGGTGTCTGCTTTTTACAGTTGTCTTGGATGAACAGGAAATCCTTCTGTAAATACTCGCTCGAAAATACTCGATTCTCGAAAAAAATGCCAACTACTCGACTCGACTCGAACTCAAAAATTACTACTCGCACACGTCTAGTTGTTTGTAACTGTAACATGTGATAAATAACACTTTTTACTTCCTGCTTTCCTAAATTTTTATGTGGCATTATTTGTTTAACCTTTTTTCATAACTAATATTATGTAAGAAAATAAGAAAGTATATTATTAATTGAAACAACGTGGATTATAAAGATTTAATCTGTTCACTCATAACAGATCAAATTTTCTATGTTCTATGCAAGCCAATTATACTGTTTCACAGCTGTTTATCTGGTGTATATCGGTACAGCGATATGTTTATCTTGTGGTTCAGTTCAAAGTGTACCGCGAAAACGTAGTGAAGCTTGTTGGCAAAAGCTGCATCCAACCAAACTGATGGTAAAATTTAGGCGTAATCGCCAAATGTAGTCATTTGCTTTCAGAATTGCCTCTTCTCAACAAAAATTGATTGTGTACACGCCAATAAGAGTGGATTACTGAATTAAATTCTGTGGGTATTTAATTCAGTAATAACAAGGTTACAACTAACTGGAAATAAGCTCTGAATTATATTATCAAATTTGAAAATCTGAATGACAAAGACTGTAGTTCAATCGATTGATAATAAAAACTAAGCAGGTTTACTAAAAATAAATTTTAAAGTCGCTTAGGATGAATTAGTTTTTGAATTATGATCGGTAATGAAATAGTGCAACTTGAAACTACTTCGATACATGAGGCTACATTGATCAACACATAAATAATTATTTCATAATTTGAAATTCATGAAAACCTGGTGTAATTGAATGAAAACCATAGACGTAGTCGGCTAGTATAATAGGTCTAGCCGATATTGGCGACGAGATGCAGTCTGAAATATCAGCTAAGTGCCAACTAGTGATACAGTGAAGTTTTTGGGCAGATAAATTATAAACTTATAAATAAAAAACAAGACGTTTGATAAGACTTCGGTTCAATAAAAACTATTTTCCGAATCTCTAAATTTGTCGTATTTTGTTTAGAAAAGGTCTTCCAATATGTTTCTTCCTCACTTGAGTTGATTCGTGATTGTTTTACAGTTTACATCGACGTCAATGTGAACAGTGAACCGTTCAGTGAGTTTACGAATCAAAATTATCGTACTTTTTACCACCTTTTACATCCAAATGTGTTATTGTCTAACCTAGTCAGAAAAAATATCGTATGCGCAAATATTACACACAGTTTTGGCGATCTAAGATATTTTCGGAATAATAATTAATAGACGTTCGCCACGGATATATACATATATCTATTTTTTATTTGAGGGAAAATAAATCAATAATGTTGTGTCACACGCTGCTAGAATGCCATTACCATATTTTATATGATACGATACGGTATTTTCTTACGTCAAATCACTGGATGATTCCCTGCTCAGATTAAAAAACAAAATAGACCTCAATCTGCTTGTGAGAAATATACGATGATAATTTCAGTTTCGAAAAGGAGCTGAACGGTTCCTTGCACGTACATATACTACAACCGAGATTAACTTTCACCTAGAAAAGATGGGAAGTTCGATTCGTAGGATGTCAAGCGACCCGTTCTCGAGACCCTTCTGTTTTTAAGGAAACATATCTGATATTATTGATATGTTTCCTTAAAAACAGCAGATCTGATGTAATGTCCACCTTCTGTAGCCAGTTAGACACTGCTTTAAATATGTTATTGTTTATCCTATTCAAAATACATTCTCTAATATTAACAAAATACAAAAAAAAACGTTAAGTACTAAACATAAAAGTTACCTGCATCATGTGCCTGGTTACAAGCCTCCATGACACAGTGGCCAGTCAGCAGGGATAAGATGTTGCTCGGAGTCTTGACGTCAGTAACTAACTCTCTCCTCAACCTCTCCCTCACCACAGTCTCTAACCAGTCACTAACAGCCTGCCTTCGCTCCATAACACTATGGTGACTTCCGGGTAACTCTAAAATCACAATTATTCTTATGAGAAATAAAAGTAATATATTATTTCTTCACATCATATTTGATTACTAAATCACCATACAAGCGAAGAGCAAGGGCTGTTGGCTACCTTTTACATAATAAAATGACAAATTTCTCATGTTAAAAGTTGTCATTAATTATGGTCATTAAACGACCACATTAATTGTCATTAAAAGAGGTCAAATAACATTTTTGAGAGAATTAACCTCAATGATGATCATGATTATTGGTCTTCCACTAAACTAATTTTATCAAACTCTAGATTTACTATCTATGTGAAAAACATATAAACAAGGAACAAGGGTACAAGGATGATGAGTTAATTATTTCATGATAAAATGTGGTAGGAGGAGACATATAAACAGAATTCACCCAACATTACTTCCTTCTTATGGTTAAATAAGAAGGTAATTGAAACTCCTCTTTTTAAGAAAATATCTGAATTACTATTGACTACAGATCTGGACTATTTGAACAACCCTACCAGTGGGATCCAAATCTGGCAGATTTCCCCAGAGAGCTACACAAAGTTCCCAAACTTGGCAAGCAGTGAGATGGAAGTCATGGGGATCAGCAAGGGCGGCACGTTGAGCGAGAGCACAGTGGGCATGTAAGGCATCAACTCCCGCTCTAGGACCAACTCGGGGGCACTCTCTACTTCCACGTTCACTAAACAATGAATGTTCAAGTGCTATTTCCAAGTGTTCCTCAATGCTGGTCTGCAAACAAAATAGTTATTTTAATGCCATTTTAAAGACCATTTGTTAAAATTATTAAAAGAAAATTATAAAAGTATGGTCAGGAAATAAGTTTTCATTTTTTAATGCTGTAAATTTTTAGCAACATTATTATGAATGTAAAAAAAAAAAGCTCAACATAACTGTTTTAATAAGTGAAAATACTGTAAATGGAGATAAAGTGGGCTAGCTGCTGCATAATAGCTCATACAATCAGTACTTATATACAGAAGTAGATTCGTAAAGTTAGTAATATAATGGGGTATAACTAACCCTTTTGGTGCTAATTTATAGATGACACTAGGTAAAATGAGCTAACTATTAGAGCATAGCTTCCCCACTTAGTACTTATTAACAGATGTAGCTCAGTAAAGTAGACAAGTTGTGAGGGCATAGCTCATTTATTTACTACTTAATTACAGATGTAACTAAGTAGACAAGTTGTTAGGGCATAGCTCTCCCACGGTAGCGGATCTAGAATTATTTAGGGGGGGGGGGGGGCTAATCAGAGTATATGGGAGTCGTGGGTATTTCATTAAGAAAACTCATTCCAGGGCTTGAGAAATTAAATTTAATAATTAATTTTAACCCACTCATCGTTAAGCCTAGCTCATAGCAAACACATTTTTACACAATTAAACACTAATTTAACGTTAAATTCATGTTTCATCATGGAATCTTTCATTCCTGCTGAACCATTTACACCTATATTTAAGCTCATGTTACTGATATGCTTGCCACTATATTTTCAATATTCTTGCATTTTGTAATAGACTATAAATCTTGTCAAAACACATAAATTGACAACTTTTAGTTATGTTGATTTTGATACTTAAATATTTTTTTAATTTTTCTTGAGTGACAAATCAGTTTAGTCTTAAAAGACAATTTGACATTTAAGTGGTAAAACCTATTTCTCATTCATATTATTTTATATCTATAAAAAAGGAAAATAACTATATAATAAATAAAACAACTCATTGTAAGCTAAGAAAATCATTTAATATGAACGTCATACATTTTCAGTTACTGCTCAAGCCTAATTATACGTTGGATTTTTAAAGGTTGTTACAATATTCAGAAATATTAGAACATACAAGTTTTTATTATTTAGACCTACAACTATTCTGTCTTAATTATTTTAATCTATTCAGTTTTAAATGCAAACAGATTTTGAAATAATAATAAAGAAGTATGAAGTAAGTAACTGAGTAGTCGGTCGTCAAAGATATTGTTTTGAGTAGTGAGTTGTATAGGGGATTGTTTTCGCCTGGCGTCCCTCGGTGGACGCAATTTGAGGCTCGATGGAATTATTATTATAAAATGGAATGCAATTTAATTTACACGGTTTATAGTATTTTAACTGATTGACTTTTTGACATCGGTTACACCAAAATCGGACGTCAATTAAATAAAATCTTGGACGTAAAAGATGCACACTTTATCAGACTAATTCACAAGCCGGTATCCTCGGTGGACAGACTTTGCTGTCTCAAATTCATATTACTATCATAAAGAAAACAACTATATTTTTATATTTATAGTCCCATACATAATTAAAGCTTTGTTACAGGTTAGGCCTAATTTGGACTGGTTTCTGCTGTTAGATCGGTCGTCAAAGACATGTGAAAATCCTGATTGGTTAACAAATGGCGAACCCCGATGGACGGACTCCGAGGCATCGTAATATTATTATTACAGTGCAGAATGTAAGAATATTTTATAGGCGTTATGAATTTTATATATTGGTACCTGTTTCGGCCTAAATCGGACGTGAGATAACCAAACAGTTGGTCAACAAAAACGTTCTTTGTAGCAGATTGGTTTAGGTCTGGCGTCCCTCAATGGACGGTTTTTGAAGCCTGATAGTACTATTATTGCAATACATACTACAATTATTTTTATACCCTTGTAGTCTACTGGATGATTGTCATTTTAGCACCGATTACACCAGAATTGGATGTCTATTAAATAGAAAATTGGATGACTAAAGCTTTGGTTCAGACTGGTTTATGCAGTAACATCGTCAGTTAAGGATGTGTGCAAACTGTGATACGTTAACGAATGATGAACCTCAGGGATGCAGCTCTAATTCTTACACAGAAAAATATTGCTTTTCGTCAAATTACTACTGCTGAAGAAAAATATAAATACAGTACTCGAGTTTGGTTTATGTAGAAATAACTAAAATAACTG
Organism: Stictocephala bisonia; assembly: GCA_035578905.1. Taxonomy (NCBI): domain Eukaryota; kingdom Metazoa; phylum Arthropoda; class Insecta; order Hemiptera; family Membracidae; genus Stictocephala; species Stictocephala bisonia. Next base: position 889,983 of record JAQJVL010000099.1, on the reverse strand, counting down.
TTTTTTTAACTTTGAATTTTTTTAAAGCACAAATGTAAACTTATATTTCATTATTTTATATTGTAATGAGTAGCAGCAAACTAAACTTTGTTGAAAATGTAATTTCAAAGAAATAATAAAGATTAAATATAGGCCTACACTTCAAAATTCTAATATGTTATTACAACCATAATGTTTATATGTTGAGAATGTGACAAAAATAATAGTGTCTTCTATTTATTTTATGCATTTAAGAATTTTTTCTCGTAAGAAAAACAGTTCTATATTTACTGAAAAAAACTTTATCTACACGGAACGGATTGTCTTGTCTTAGAATATCGTTGTGGGGTTCGTTTTAATGATTTGATGATGGTATTTAGTAATTTTGGAACTAGCCACTTTGGTATAAAGCGTTGGTTTCGTATAGGTTTGTAATCATGTGAGTTCAGCACCGCTTTGTGTAACGGCCAGTCCCCGGCGACGTTTAGAATCCTTCTTATCAGTCCTCTCACTTCTCTGGCATGAGAGGCTTACTCACTTAATTCACTTCTTATCATTACTTCAGTTTTTACTAAGTTAGTTGTGAGTTACTTATTTTGATAATAATAATTCATGCTAGAAATTGCGTGTTTATGTGAGTGTGAAAAAGCAAAAAATTGTTCGATATTGTTTATTTACCATAGTAATTTAAACTTTTTGTTTGGTTTTGGGGGGGTTTGAGCCCGGAAGCCCCTCCTAAATCCGCCACTGCTCACCCACTTGGTACTTATTTACTTAATTATACATTATATAAATTCTTTACGGTATGCATTTTTTGTGATGGTGTTCATTACTGCTGATTTATGTTAAATAGCTACACATCACATAGTTTTTTTTTAAATGTAATATTTTGACTATACAATTTGAAGCCATTTTCAAACATAAATAGTTTTTAATAAAATATTTCATTAAAAACTATTTATGTTGTTAAATGTTTGAAAATGGCTTTAGTCTGTGTCGCCGAAATATAACATTAAAAAAAAAAAAAAAAAAAACTGTGATGTGTAGGAATTTAACATAAATCAGTTATACATTATATATAACAATATCTAAAAATGATTATACAAATATACAAGTAGCATTAAAACAATACACAAATAAGATTTTTTTTTAATTATTATAGTTTAATTCAGACCCAGGGGTAAAACACAACTTAGTCAGTGAAGATTTAATCAAAAGAAGTAAACCATCCCTTAGTTTTGCTTTGGTTTGCAACGTTCATACAATGTACCTAATTAAATCCATACTATAAAGGAAATGAATAATGTTTTATTGATAATTAACTAAATGTCACTTAATGATAATTATGCCCCATAATAAATGCAATGACTAACAAATAAAGTTCCAGATGTACAGGAAAACAATTATTATCTTTTAACCCAATCTTAAGTTTTAAAATGTCATAACTGAAAATCTACTATTTAAAATATATTATCTAACCAGTACCTGGAAATTAGAAGATACATTGTCACTTTGTCCTGGGAGGATACGTATTCGTTGCACAATAGAAGGAGAAGTATCAGGCTCCTGTCGCCCAGACAACACCTTATCAAGCTGAGTCAGTGAGAGTGACCACTCTAATTCACGAGCGACAACATCCGTGGTAAGAGACACTAGCGTGTTATCTCGTCCCCAGCCTGCACGGAAACTATGGCCTTTAAAAAGTGCTACATCAGCCAAACAGCGGTTATTCTTAGCTGAGAGAGATTGGGCATAACAAATAACTCCACGGTCAGGGCAGCGCAGCTGTCTGTACTGGGGCTTGACTGGGGGCATAGGTGGCACCAGTGGGGTCTCCACTATGGGCGGTGTGGGCAATGGAGCCATTACATTTAGACTGTTATCTATCTCCACTGCAAAAAAATATAAATGTTTAAAATTAAAACAAATTGGATGCAATAAAAAGTAGTTCTTTACACAGTTTTCACTATTGGGGGTTTCCTCAAAAAAAGCAACTAACCATGTTTTATTACAGAATTCAATCTTATTAAATCAGGTAAATACGAGGGTCGTCCAGAAAGTAAAGAACGTTTTGGTATAAAAAATTAAAAACGAAAGATAACAACACAGAACTTTATTTACATACTCACAGTAACCTAGCCTACTTCTCAATGAAGTTGCCTTGGTTGTCAAAGCATTTATTGTACCGAGGAATCAGTTTTTCAATGCCGGTGTTATACTCTTCAGCCGCCAAAGATATGAGCCAGGATGTCACTTCTTCTTTCAGTTCTTCATCGTTTCCAAACTGCTTCCCACCCAAGAATGTTTTCAGTTTGGGGAACAGATGGTAATCTGAAGGTGCGAGGTCCAGACTATAGGGAGGGTGTCCAAAAATTTCCTACTTAAGACCTTGAAGTTCTTGCTGGGTTCGTACCGATGCATGGGGTCGAGCATTGTCATGGATCAAAAACACTTTTTTTGACAACATGCCACGTCTTTTGTTCTGTATTGCACGTCCGAGTCTTTGAAGGGTTTCGCAATAGGCTTCTGAATTTATCGTTTCTCCCCTTGGCTAAAACTCGACATGGATTTAACCTTTGCGGTCCCAAAAAAGAGTTGCCATCAATTTGGCGGGATTTTCAATGGGCGCCGCCATTTTGAAAGTTTACAGAGCAAAGATGGGTGACCCCACAGGAATGAAACTCGGCTCACACTGACAGGACAGCCAGAGGTAACTAGCGTGCACGCAGTCGCAGTGGTGGGGGATCGGCGGCGCATGTGATGCACAATCGTTCTTTACTTTCTGGACGACCCTCGTATATACCTATTTATGGTAATCAAACCATTTCTAACAATTTTCTTTCAAGCCTACTTATGTTATAAAGTCTTTTGATGTAACTGCTCTAGACAAGAAAAATACATAGGTAAAAAAAATGGTTTCAGTATGGAGATGATAAATATTTACTGTGTTATATTTGCTTTCAGATATAAACAAATCGATTCATGAATATATTTGCAACTGGCTAAGGTAAAATGTGATATTATACATTTTTTAAATCAATCTGAGGAAGTTTTATCATTAATTAATTTTATGCTACAGCTATAAAAATTAAAGCAGTTCATGGAAAGCAATGTATTCTCATTCCCTTGATAGTTATTTTAATTACTTAAATGTGATAGAAATATTTACCACTTAAAAAAACACAACTAATAATTCAACTTAAATGTTAGTTTTTGTAACAATGCAGATAAATTTGCAAATGTGAAAGTTATATTCTGTACTAAGTAATGTTTACCATCAACTGGTTGAAATGCCAAGGGAGAAGGCAATTCTTCATATTTGTTGAACTGAGTTCGAAAAACAGGAAAACTTTTTCTCAGTTTAGGCCCTTGATCAAAATCATCATCAAGCACTGATCCCATTCTGTAGCTTATGACATCACCATCTATAAACAAGCATGTATTACAAGATATCAGAACTCGGAAACAGACTTGTACAGATAAAGCATGTTAAAAAATTTTACTTTTATGTGTCAATACATTTTTTATAGCATTCTGTTTTATTTATTTACTTAACTATTAGAACCTAAAACATAAAGAAGATTTGGGAATATTAAAAAATCTGACTTTACTTAACTGAGAAGTAACAACACAGTTTAGTGCTCAAAGTGTAAATATATTTGTATTTGAATAACCTTTAATAATTTTGATTATAAAATAAATTTCAAAGTAATGTTATTTTACTTATTGATATTACTCTGGATTTACTAAGAGTTGTCTGGTGTTATCTGTAAGTGAAAATAACAGTATTTAATAACAATAACAATAATAAAAAATAAACATAAAGTAATACTTACTCATTTGGTGATAGTCATCTACTTCATCTGCATAAAAGGAAGCCTTCATCATCTGTACTTTTTGGGCTGAAGCTCCCATCTGATGAGCAAGCTGGGTGGTGGGGCTCAGGTGTTTGGGCTGGTAATTTTCATCTGGAAAGGAATTTGTTCAAAGATTTTAGTTTGATTTTATATTTTCTTAAAAAACTTATATACTACAACTGTTGATTATACTTCATATTATATTTTACAACAACCTAATTATTTCAGTTCTTTCCTCTGCAATCCTTTATGGAATATTCATTATTATCATGTGCATATTTTATAATATAGTCATTGGATGGTTTTACCTTGAATAATTTTTGTTGGGTATTATCAGCAAGTATGCCCACCAAACTTAATTGGATATAAGTTCATCAATGTAAAGCAATTATTTCTTTCAGTTTTTAAAGTTGTTAATAAAATTTCAATGGGATATTTTTTCACTTTTCCCTACATAAATTAGTACTGCTATTTTTTGCAAATTATATGTTTTGCAATTTTTTGCATATAATACAAAGAAGCAGGCACGTTATTATTTTTGGTCTAGCTGTTTATTTTGAGTTTAAATAAATAACAGGACATCAAAGGACACAGTAAAAATAACTCATCATAAGTGGAAATTAATAACAGACATATAAAAAAAGCATGCAGAAAAAATTGTGTTTAGGTTTTACAAACTTAAGTAAAAAGAAATTATGTTGAGAAGTAGACAGTAAAAGAAAATATATTATTTATTTGTTAAAATGTTATTTATTTTACTGCACTATTTTAATTTTTATTATTATTAATAATAATTTTTAAAAATGTACTTATTAGACAAACATTACACTTTAATTTACTTTATTTAATTATTTCCTTACAATTACTTATGTATTATACTGAACAAGGTTAAATTATTGTACTTATTTATGTGTTGTTTTTAACTTAGCTTTCATCAATCTTCTCCAAATCAAAATCTTTACAAATAACGTCTGAAGTTTTTATGACTTTATTACCCAATTAACACAGTTATTGTACACTAAGCGTAAAAAACTGAGTTTCTTGCCCTAATTTTGTGCATCTAACCCCAAATTACTTAAAAACTACTAAAAATACAGTTCTGGAACCTATGTTTTTAGGGTTCTCGTGTCAACTTATGAACTTAAGAAACCATGACATTTCCGTCCTAATTTATCTTTCCATAAGTTGTCTAGTACAATGTTATTTCACTCTTTATCCATGAATTGTACCCTAATGTTTCACTGGCTGTAATTCACAAACAAAGTATTTTTGGATCTATGTTTATACAACATTTTTCTTTATATTTAGTAGTAGAATGTGTTGTTGAAGTGGGGATGAGAACACCATGAATCACCCTGTATGTTAATTAGAATAAAATAAAACGAACATTTCCTAGTCTAAGAAACTTATATCTAAATGCAACGGTTGTCTGTAAAATAAGGTTTCCAACAAGCTACCGACAAAGGAAGCTAGCGTAAATCTGATAACAGTGACATGTTCCTGGCTTCTCCAACGACTATTCTGACCAGTCCTGCCTGTTCATCTGCAATGCTAAGTCATGGCTTAACAACCATTTATGATGCAAGAAAAAATCAACGTTCCTGTCATGTCTGAATTGCAGACTGAACCACTTTTGAAATCTATCATCAGTTGACCAATGTGTACACAGAGAAGTGCATAGACATAATAAATATGCGCAAGTGGTCTAAGACATTTGCAAAAGGACAAACAAATATGCACAGCTGTGACCATCCATCAATTTTGAACGAGACAGTAATGGAAGTTTAGGAACTTTTGCTTGCAGATTGGCGTACGCCTGTATGTATTCCCAATTGAGTTTTTATATGAACCAGCATAACTTAATTTGTAATGAGTAATATGGCTTTGTGAAAAGTAGATCAATTACTGATGCTGTGGATTCTTTGGTAAAAATTTTCTTAATGTTTTTGAATCTAGAGGCTTTGCTCGGGCTACTTTTTGTGACCTGAGAAAGGCTTTTGATTGTGTAGACCATTCTACTCTCATTGAAAAGTTGGACTATTATGTATAAGAAACACAAGTGGAAAACTTTTGCAATCATTTCTTGAAAATCGCAAACAAATAGTTTACATAGGCAAAGAAAAGTCGTCTGAAGTAGATATTAGGTTTGGTGTTCCACAAAGATCGGCCCTTGGGCCCTTATTGTTTATTTTCATGATTAACGATTTACCATATTTCTTAAATTCACACACTATTTTATATGCAGATGATACCACTCTTTTCAGCCACAGTTCAGATTTTAAAAACCTTCAAAATTTAACAGAAATTACCATATCTCAAGCATCTATATAGTTAAGAGCTAATGGATTTCTTCTGAATGATAATAAAACTCAAAATATAAATTTTAGCTTAAGAGAACTGCCTATACAAAATATTTGTACAAATGTAAAATTTCTGGGTATTTATATAGATAGTAAGTTGTCACGGGAACCACACATAAAATATATATCAGCCAAAATATCGAGGGTAATTTTTTTATTGAGAAGCTTAAAAAATTGTGTCCCGAGTAGTTATGTAGGATCGGCATATTTTGAATTTTTCCAAAGTATTATTTCATATGGTATTCTATTGTGGGGTAATAGCAGCCATGTTAATGAAATTTTGTTGTTGCAAAAGAAGGCGATTCGTGTTATTACTGACTCACACAACTTAGAACACTGCAAACCATTATTTGTTAAGTTAAAATGTTTAACAGTAATAAATTTGTATATATACAATGTGTTACAATATACAAGACATAATATCTCAAAGCAAATCATGAGACAAGAAATTCACACTTATAATACTAGAAATAGAAATAAAATTGATGTTCTTTTCAACAGATTGTCAAAATCAATAAATAGTTATGATGTACTGTATTGGGTTTGAAATTATAGAATACCATGTGAAATAACTGACCTTCCTGAGAACCTATTTAAAAAAAAGATACTGTATACAATTTACTCGCAGAATTACCTTTTTATTCAATAGAAGAGTTCTTTGATCATGACTTTTAAAATATATGGTTTTATTGGCAACGCATTGTATATTTAGAATTCGGCAGCAAGGTGTTATTTATTTTTATGTAATATGTTTATTTAGTTGTAAATTTGTATTGTTCCGTATTCCTACATTATGTTGTATTATTCAATTCAGATTCTATATTTTTTGAATACATTAGGTAGAACTAGTAATTATATTTCACTGTATGTTTATTATGTAGTATTTGTATATTGTTTGTTTGACTTTGTCTATTGCTGATGTAGCCTAATGATTATTTATTTATTTATGAGAAATTGTCTAACAGATTGAGGACATCTTTAAGCCTATAACGTGAACAAGATTTTGTTGGGTTATACAGAACAAATGGAGAGGTCGGCGTCAAAAGGCATTCGTTTGCACCATTCAACGCCCGCCCTCACGTCACATGAGCCACGATAGATCAAATCGCCAAAGTTGGGTGGTAAATGATTGACTATCATCCTGAATTGGCCCCCAGTTACTGCTATTTTTGTTCCTCAACTTGAAACAACACTTGGGGGAATGAAATTACCAAGTGACAATCCCTTCTTCTACGAGTTTGGTGGAAGATTGTTATGACGCGAGTATGAAAGGTGCACTGATCATGACGAGGATTACATTGAAAAATATCTGAAGGTATACGATTTTAGAATCTGTAATTGGTTTTGCAATAAAATTATGTTTACTATGTGAAAAAATACTGGAGACCTTAATTCACGGACAACCTTCATACATCACAATTTTGTTATAAATTTATATATTTTAGTATATTTTTGGATTCAAAGTTGTCATGGACTACATTTTGTTTATATCTGCCCAAGAACATCAATTAATTGTTTTTAATATTCACGTGCAAACTACTTTGTTTTTCAAAAATAATATTAATAACAGTTTACTTTCATATTTTGAATCCATTTTGAGATACAGTTTTATTTTTTGATGAAACTGCAAATGAATGACTTTTTCACTATAAAAAAACTGCTCATGATATATCTGAGGAGTGCCAAAAACCCATCCATTAAATGTAGACCCCCTCCCCATAGAAGGTCAAAACAACTTTATACAACCCACCCATTCTATGTAGATCACTGAAGAGGGTCAACAAGACTACTAAAAGCCCACCACCCACACATGTAATATCTTGCAGGAGGTCAAAAAACTCAAACTAATAGATAAAAAAAAAACTAAAAATTTCAAATGTAATTTTATTTTATATTTTTTTAATTTATGGTGTTAAACACCTGAATAAAAACTATTAACGATAAGAAAATGTTTTTATCATAAGGTATCAAAATAATTCTGAAATAAACTAATTCAACTACTGTATTTATATTCCAGAGCTGAAAGTACAAAATGTAATTTTTTATTATTATTATTATTATTATTATTCCAATATTGATAAAATAAAATCATATGAACTAAGAAACGAAGAAATAATGCACGCGCGCGCGCGCACACACACACGCACACGCGCGCGCACACACACACACACACACACACACACACACACACACACACACACACACACACACACACACACACACACACACACACACACTCGTAATGACCCACCCACCCACCCATACACGTACAGTGGCTTTGACCCACCCCATACACATACAGTGGCATTGACCCACCCACCCGCCCATACATGTACAGTTGTATTGACCCACCCACCCGTCCATACACGTACAGTGGTATTGACCCACCCACCTGCCCATACAAGTACAGTATTATCTATATAAGCACTTCAACCAGCGACCCTTTTCATTGTAGCCAAAAGTGCAAATCACCAAGATTGCAGGAGGATCATAACATTTTTAAGTTTAGTACTTTCATAACAAATCCTTGAAAGTAGTTATGAGGGTCAGCATAGAATATTATATTATTTAGAATCAAAGAAATAAAGTAGAAGACCAACTAAACCATATTGCTTCTTCTGTTCTGACATTAATTTTCTCAATATTAAATACAGTATACTTTTCTGTTCCCCCTGCCGTCTCCAACCTGTCATAAACTAAAGGCTATATGTAGCTAGCCTCTCTCCCTCTCACCACGGTTTCTACTACATCTGAAAATGTTATGTACTCGACAATTTATTGACAATATGTCTCACCAGTTAACGTAACAAAAAGACTTTACCAAAAGAAGAGGTCTACGTACATCATAAATATACGTAGCCTTGTTAAATACATAAATATAGGACTTTTTAATGTATTTAACACGTTCGCTCCTACTTTTACTGTTACTACCCTCCACTCAAAATGTTTAGCTCGTGAATGTCCACTGTGTCACCGATATTTTTA